>JBAKGM010000326.1:44354056-44371103 GCA_037177215.1 Asparagus racemosus
AGGGTGGAAAGTGATGGAAAGTTTAAAAAGTGAAGGAAAGTGGAGATTGGAAAATGGGGGAAAGTAACCAAACACCCATTAACTGGGAAAGTCTGTTTCGTGAAAATGCCTTCCTTAGCCGCTGAAATTGCGAAATTGCCATTGCCGGTATTTTTTTTTAAATAGATTATTCAAATCGGTGCAGTTTGAGTTGTTAAGACTGCTGTAAATATCTCATAAGCCATTATGAGGATACAAATTCGAATGTGATATTACTTATTTTTAAAATTCGTGGGAAATTCAATCCTACTTCTAATACCATCTTAAGGTTCTTGCCGGCCGTTATTATATCAAAAGTTTAACGTTACAGTGAAAATTGAGAATTATAGCTTTATATTCTAACAAAATGGGTAGGGATCACAATCCAATAAAACAAGCATAGCTCTCATTCTATTTAGATTCAAATAATACAGATCCATTAAAGAATAAATTAGAAGGCGTTACTCATGAAGGACAATTACGCGGACATGACAAAGGATAGAGGCAAAACCAAAACATTCTAAACGCTAAGCTCAAGCTTTATTTAATGGGTAGATAAATGAGCATAGTTTATATCATTTTTAGGCGCTTTTGGAACGCCGTTGGTGAGAAGTAGCGTTTAATAAAAGAAAGCAGAGAAGAGTAGCTAGCCTTCTTTCTTTTTATTATTTTTTTATAAAAGGAAAATATTAATGATGTCCCCCCTATAGTTTTCTTAGGGTTTAAGCAAGGTTTTGAAATTTAAACGTCGCACCTTTGGCTCATACGAGACAATGAAATTTGATCTGATAAGTTACGGACAGGCTGGAATCCATATCGAAAGGCATACACTACCTTTCTCTTCCTTCCCATGATGAATCTCTTGTGTTCTTCACTGTATGCTCTTATTGACTGTCAAGGAGCATTAAGAAAAATATTTTAGTCTTTCTAGAAAAAGCATACATAGAAGCAAAACGTAACATGAGTCTCGCTGTTAATTTACATCAATGCAATCTATAGTTCAAAATTCAACATGATCAGAATATTATATCAGTGCAATCAGCAATTTTAAAATGTCCGTTAAACACGTGACAAGTCGCCATGCAAATGAAAGGTGCAATTGGAAAAAGCCGAATATAGAAAGAACCGCCTCTGCCTTATGACTTTTTATCGAGGAAAAGTTCTCATACTTCCTCATACGCCTGAATATAACAATAATGAGTTCTTTAGTTTTACTTCAGTAATAGTGCATCAGTACATTTTTCATCTTTTCCATGTCTCATACTACCAACAAATACAGGGGGTAAAAACGAAACAAGGCTTGAAGAGTACATTGATCTCCATAAGAATAGGAGGAGACTGCCCAACTAATTACATAATTATACATATATGCATGATTACATAGACAGAACAGCTCCAAGGCGCAGATAAAATAACACATTAAGATCATCTTCAGTCTCGGAGGAGGCGATACGAAGAGAAATTAGCCTACAAATTGACTAGATTCAGTTTGGTAGCTCTCATTATTGATTATGAATGAGTAAAGGGGATTGATGACATTTTATGCGACTCTTTCAAAAGCACCACCAACTTGCATATGTAGCCATTCTGAGGCTGATCCTTGATCGTATTCCCTCGGGGCCTGCGAGCCTGTGAATGCCAAACTAGGAGTATTGTAGGCCTGTGCTACAAACTGATGTAAAGAAAAATGAGAGAAAATAAAATGTTAATGAAACTAATCAATACTGCACGCATGTGGTCTAAACTGGAATGATGAAAAATTCAAAAATAAAATGGTAACAGAACTAGGCAGAGCTGGACAGAAATAAATCCAATGATATTTGCATGCTTTCAGAAGCAAGCTAATTCAGCAGGCCTGCACAACATCATATGTGATCCAAATCTCAGTGTTCCTAGGTAGAGAGCTTGATTCCATAATAACCTATATCGTGATTCACGAAAAAATGAAAAACAAAATTTCATAAATTAAGCGTATGGATTAAATTCTTCGACAGTGAAAGATCTTCGAGCAATTTCATGACAGATTAAGAAGCAAGGTTAAATATATCTGAAAGTTAAGCATATCTGGAATAAGCAATGAAATTCCTTGAGTACCCAAGGACATGCATTCAGACCATTTGGCTTACCTCTTTAGGAGGAAACCCTTCAATTCCAGGATTCATCCTGGAATTTACAGCTTCAAGCTTCATTGATAGGAACTACAAAAGGCATTAAGAACAAGGATGCTCAGATACTGAAAACAAGCGAGAACAACAGAGCTCATCAAGAACTACAACGATACACACCTCAACCTGACACTGCAGTGCCTGGATGTAATTGATAATCTCATCCAGAACGGATGCTTTTCCAATTACCTGCTTATGAGCACTATCTTGATAAGTGCATTCTTCAGGATTAAATAACATTTGAGAATAAAGAAACATACAATTATATAGAGTATTAAAAGTTATCTTTCCTTTTTTTTTTTTTAAAGAAGATCAAACATGAGCATACTTAATAGAGCACCTTATTACATCCAGGAACCAGAGCTTGAAGAATATTCATCCGCTCACTGATCTTTTCTCGCCTAGCCTGCTCATGAATAAATTCGTCAAAGAGATGGTTAAATTCAGTGGTTCAGCTGTACCTTTCACCTGAAAGTAATCTATATGCTATAACTCCACAATCATATGCTGAAAAGTACAAAGAGCCAATACATCTATATAACTATGTTTGATAACCCTGCATAATTTCCACAAATGATAAGTGAAATAACACAGATGTTGTTTCTGTTCTTACTCTCTCCGCAAGACTATGGCTGTCTGTTGCTTGACCCCTTCTTGCTCTCACGTGAATGTAATCTTGCTTAGGTGCTTCTGAGGGGTGAGTGTTTGGATCTGCTGGCTTTTTACGTCCCGAACTTGCCTCTGCATCAGTTTTGAACTCAATATTTTCATCTCTAGACGTCATCTGCTTGAGACGCTTAGCTTCACTATCTGTCTGCTAACAGTAAAACTCAATATCATTAAATATTATAGTACAAACACACAAGTTCACAGTGTTCTAAAACATGATCGTCTAAACAAATTACAGTCAACAGCAGTGATAAAAGAGATAATAGGCAAATCATGCATGGTGTGATTTGTGTAAAAGGAACGAGGATGAACTTCGTGAAGCCCTACATATTCCCTTAACAATAAAAATACATGATACATGTTAATAAATACAAATAGTCAAATAACTAAATTGGGGATGATTATAGAAACTCCCATAAACTCTACTCCAAGATTATCATCCCCCTAAACAATAACATTAACAAATAGTAATAATACTATACTAGAAATTAAAAATAAAATTTATTACTTATACTCCTCAGTCCATGAACCCTAGTAACTCAATTAAGTTAGACCTCTGATCACATTTTCAGCCTGTTGTATTAAAAGAAGTTCAAATGAAGCTGACGAATGGGGGAAGAGAATGATGAGGAACAGTCTCGAGTTTTAGTTTTAATTGAGCTTGGATGAGGGAGACACAAAAGGAAGGACAAACAAGCTTTTGGGTTTGGATTTCACTTCAGGTTTGGTTTCACGGAGGAAAATATGAAGAGAGGACAGAAGAAAAAGAAATTTTAGCAAGGAGAGAGGAGAAGAAGGAGAAAGTTTGATTCTAGTTTAGGTTGGGCTCCGGAACAAAGGGAGAAGAAATAGGAAAAAGAGAGTTTGTGTTAAATTCACTTTAAGTTTGAATTTGGGCGAACAATTAGATGGAGGGTTAAGAGGATTTAGTTTTCAGTTCCCCATTGTGTTTGGATTTAGGAAGGAGAATGAATAGGAGAGGGAGAGAAGGAGAAGCACTATAGGTTTTGGACTGAGGAATGAGGAAATAGAGAGGGGAAGAAGAAGAGGGTTCTGGTTGGGGTTCCATTTCGGGTTTGTCTTTGGGAGGCGAAAGAGAGGAGAAGAGAAGAGGAGAATGAAGACCTGAGTTTAGCTTGGTTTGGGGTTTCACCAAGGTTTGGGTTTAGAAGGAGAATGAGAAGAGGAAAGAGGGGCAGAAGGGATTTTAGGTCTGATTTCCAATTGGTTTAGTAATGAGGGAGAAGAGAGAGGACAAGATTCAAGAAATTGCTAAAATCAAGAGCCTAGTAGCCTCCTATACCTAAGAAGTAAGAACATCTTTTTTTCCATCTAAATTTCTCTCTTTATAACCTTGTACGTTTACCTTGACCCTGATGTCCTAAAGCTCATTGACCCCGAACATGCTTCGTCATCTTATTTTACACATGGGTCCTGTAAGGCATTTGAAGCTTTTTTTGGTTATTGACAAGTGAAATTTATCAATATCAAAATTGCAGATTGAGAACTACACGAGCTATTTTGCAGATTGAAATGCCCTTCACCACCCTTGAAGAGACTATTTCAAGACTATGGAGATCTTTGGATTTAAGTCAACTTCCAGACTCACTAACTCCTTGCCATTTTTTAACATGGTCCCAAAGGTAACATCAGCGAATAAAGAGAGAAAGATAGTAGCTCTTGTTGGCTTCTGAAATGATCCAAAGTTAAGAAAATTAAAGGCTAAGGAATCTTTTATTTAAGCTCCCTCTTCGATCTTAGAGGATTTGCCTTCATTGTAATTCCCCGTGCATGGCCCTTATTGTCTTGGCCCGAGAAAGAAAATAAACAAACGGAGAGTGCCGAAATCACACACCAGGAGACTCAGTTGGCTTGTGCCAATGCAATCTAATGCTCAAGATTAATCAACATCTTTGCTGGTGTTTATGGTAAACTTCATTGCGTAGGAGTGAAAACAGATAGGGTTATTGGTGGATATATCCACATCCATATCTGCCTGGATGCAGATACAAATATTAAATATTCATATGGACAAGGATACACACATGGATGCCATTATTTTATTTTGATAAAATATAGATAGTGATATATATTCAGATATCTATATGAATTAGATTGTTGATATTATGCTGGCCTTAAATAAGTGAATTGGAAGTCAAATCTCATGATTCATGGGTGCTCCGAGCATATTGGTGGGCTCTGATTTGAACCATTTTTAATCTAGATATGTTATTGTATCACATGGTCTATATATTTTTCCACCTTATATGTTTCTCTCCTATCCATATATATTCGCATATACTTCCTCCCGTCCAATCCATGCCTATATCCAATTTTGACAAATAAAATTTTCCTTGTTGAACCATATTCGTATTTTTATCCATATTAGCGATTAATAAATTTATAGACATTCATATCATATATGTCATATTTAATCTATATATTATCCGCTGCACCCCTGCAATAGGCTTAATATGAGAGAATGTGAAGGACATGCATTAAAAACTTATAGAAACATCCCCTAGTTCAAAGAATGAACTATGATATTGTAGCATATTGAGAGCTAGAAAAACACAATCTTCTTATATAAACCATAAAAATATATAGATGAAGCTCAGCAAGGTATATGTAGAGAGCTAAGTAGTAACAGTTTTTAATTCTGTAATAACTATTTCCAGTAGTTCAATAAGGAAGCAATTTGACAACATCAACCAGAATTACAAAGTTCCCTATTTTGATTGGTCCAAATCGTTCTCTAGATTCACCAAGTAAGAAAGAGTTATGAACAAGTTCTAATGGCTTTGCCAAGTCACTGCCAATCAGCCAAACCCAACCCATTAAATTTCCTATTTCTGCAAATAAGTATCAGTCTTGTCTCCAACTTAAAGCTCTCCTGTCTTGTCTTCTTCCAAATCGTCTTTCAATTTGTATGACCACCTTGGATTGGATTTCACTTGACTGTCTACAGCTCCATTGCGTGTGCTCGGGGTAGAAGCTCCCTTATGCCTTTGCACTCGAAGGCCAATCTCCGTCCGGCCCGAGGAAATCTTTGCACGCCTTATTTTAGTCCTTTTGATAGTGAACCTGAGCCACATTAACAGTACCTCATTCAGACGCTTGCATTGCTAACCAACCAACTTGTAATGCACTGCAGCAATCAATTACGACCTCAGACCTCGTGTTGAAGCTTCACTATCATCAGTTTTCCATTCTTATAATCTACCCAATCCTACCAATCCTACCTACACTCACCGACATAACACAAAAACCATATATTGTCCAAATCAAGTAGTCTTGAAACTATAAAGTAGTAACGTTCTTGCAAATTAACCCAACCTGAAGTCTAGTAGCCAACTCTTCAACTGTCACCGTCCTGAAAGAAACCAATTTGTCGTTGTACAAACCATATTGAGCAGTTAATATCGCTACAGGGACATAATCTGATAAAAAAACTAAACCAGTTTAATCTAATCCGCTTCAGTTCCATATAATAAAAAAATGTTTTTACTGTCCAGTATAGATCAACAAGTTACAATCAAAACCTAATGATTACTATCCTAAAATACAGTTACAGGTATTATAGCCATCCAGCAGGAATTAACACTCCAAAATCCATTAAACTCTTAATTCCTAAAATATAGTTGCGAGTGTTACTAGTTGACAAAATATTTTCTCTTTTCATACGACATACTTCAATCTAATTCCAAAAATCTAACCTATCAGTACTTATCGGTAAACCAAGGTGATCAATCCTTATAATTTTCAAACAATTTTTTTCAAATTTAAAAGAGATTGACCAATTCTACCAATTTGGTAAGGTTTCTACAGGTACTGAGCTGATGAATGACAAGATTTTACACCAATTCAACCTAATAACCTAATTTCAACCCTAAAAATCGCCATTTCAGAAACTTTCAACTGACTGCTACATCAAAATATTTTCAGATCTGATGTCCATTAAATTCCCCTTGCATTTTACGTTTTCAAAGTTGCTGTTGTGAAAGTGACATTTTTACACAAAAAATTTGGACATTTCGATCAAACAATCGCATCAACCAGGACAAAATTCAAAATCACAAACCAAATACTCAATTTCAAAATTCCAACAACAACTGAGATAACGATAATGACACTCCCCACTCTAATTCCAACAAAAAAAATACCTAAATTATCAAAATTCCAGCAGAATACTTCAGGATCCCTCCGGATCTAAACATAAAGCAACAATATCAAACAAATTATCGCCAGGATTGGAAAATACCGCGTCATTGCCGCTACTAGTGGACACGAGCTTCGACGGCTCGTCCTCCGACGGCGGCGCCGCGCCTCTCCTCCTCCGTCGACCGCCGGACCCTCCGCTTTGATCTGTGACCGAAGATTCGGCGACGGAGGAGTCTCGGCCGTTGATCCTTGGGCCAGGGGGGACGCCGACCAAGGGGAACTGCCACATCTCAGGGATCGGAGTTTGGGAGATGAGAGAAGTTGGATCCATTAGGGTTTTGGAGTCCGATTATGCATCACGAGGTTTTTCTTTTTTTCTTTTTTTTAATTTTCTTTTTTTATTTATTGACGAGTATAGATCTTGAACGAGATGAACAGCTGTAAGTGAGGAGGAGTATGAACTGACAGAGTTGTTCTCGTCATTATTATCAGAGTATTTTCAGATTGGACCCTGAGAATTACAAAAGATTTGGATATATAGTAGGATGGTTTTTTGAGTAGAGATATAACTCTCTTAATTTGTTTATTTAGATTTAGATAAAATTAATGTCTTAATAAGAACTTGTTTATATGTCGAAGACTTTGGTTAAAAGAACTCTTGGTTTTTAGTTTTAAAAATAAAGAAAATTAATTTTTTGAGCTTGATAATTTAGAATCTTGGGATTCACCATGAGAAATAGCCACAAAGAATAAGCAACCATCCAAATAAATCAACAATAAGATATAATTGTATGTGTACGCTTCTTATACATATAAAGGAAAATTTGAAATATTTTCAGATTGGACCCTGAGTATGAACAGCAGTAAGCCAATAACAACAATAATCAAGCTTTTATCCTAAATATTTAGGGTCGGCATTAACAGCTGTAAGTGATAACCATAATATTCCACGAGCAGCAAAGTTTAAGAGCGCCCCCCCACCTCCCCCACAATTTTAAAATAGACCCCAGGCCACAGTATTTAGAAACAAGAAGGCAGGCCGCAGCCCAGTAATTTTCATGTCCTAGCCAAGACCCATCGACGTAGATGCTATAATGTTTGAGTTCGTCTTGTAAAAATAACAACGATGCATGTATATACACGCGGTAATAAGGAATTTATTTACTAATCACAATCGGATATGTTGCATGTCTTGTAATAATAAACGATTTATATATATATATACGGTATTAAAAAATTTTATTTATTAATCAGAATCGTATATGTTGCCTTAACACCTAAGTGTGTTTTAGAGTTTACTAGAAAAATAAAAGAGAAAATAAAATAGGAAAATGGAAAGCAAAGAAGATTAGGGAAAATATAATATACTGTTTGAAAGTATAGTAAAGAAAATAGAGGAAAACTTATTTCATCGTATTTAGAAGTAGTAACTAAGTGTGTGTGTATATATATATATGCTGACATTTTGCCCCGCTCCATCCAAAGGCAAAAGAATATGCTGACATTTTGCTCCGCAAAAGGTCAGAAGAGTCTACAAGTGAGCCGCGAGTTAATTAAAGGTTAGTTGACTCTTAAAATTGGTACGCAACCACAAAACAAGTCAACCTTGGCGTGCTATGCACAAGTCTAACCTAATTATGGCCTCTAACTTTATAAAGTTAATCCAATTCTTTTAACATAATTGCACAAAAGGCAGTTTAAAAGTAACCTTATATACGCTAGTAATAATGGAAAAGTGGCGACTTTCGCAATTTTTGTCTTTTGCAAAACATTGACCTGACTTGAAGAACACCCTTATTAATTCCTCAACCAATCTCTAACATTTGTTGCCCTACTTTAATTTCACTCAACATCATCGTTGACTCCGGTTCTATTTTTAGTTTTAATTTTGAACCTATAAGTGGACCTACAAACAATTGTACCTAAGATTTTTAGATCCTCATACAAGGAACACAACCAAAGTCAAACCCCCTTTCAAGGTCACAAGTGCATCCACCTCAACCTCCATCAACCAACCATAATCCTTCTTCACTAATAAATCCATAATAACCCGTAATGTTTTTTTTTAACTTAAATAAATGTGTGGCTAATGAAGAAAAAAAAGAAGAAAAAGTAGTTACTAAAAATATTATTTGAATACAGATTTACCAAAATACCCATGCACTATGCGAAAACTTTCACCGGGATGGAGCTTTATATTATCAAGACTAAAAGCATGAAAAGTCTTCTTTGCTATGATGCATGTTTGATCACAAATACAATGCATCTACTTAATAATAATTTACCACCCAAACTTCACCCAGTTCTAACTTCTAGAAGCATCGAGGTTTTGGTCTCATTATCATAATTCTTAGTCTAAGCACACTTTGACCATTGTTCTACAGATTTATGATAATATAATAGCAACCGTAGTCACAAGCATTGGTCTATGATGTGGACTTTATGAGGATGAGATATGACTCGTATTATAAAAGTATTTGTTTGGTTTCAACGGATATACAGCAATTATTTATTTTTTATGTCACAAGATCTTATCTTTTTCTTGCCAGCCCAACCACCAGGCCCAAGGGCTCTTTAACTTAGAGCCAGTCATATGTTTATTGTCACTCCTGTTTTTTTTGTGAATTTTTTAAAAGGATATTGGAGAATTTTTGGATCGGGTTCTACGTGTATCCAAACCCGAACCTGTTGTCTTTGTTTTCTCATACACTATGACAATAATGTAAGACAATTTACTTAAAAAAAAAAGCTAACCTAAACACGTGCATGAGTATGGTGGTTCCATTGACTATCTTATTAGTTTCACCTATCAATTTCCGAAGTTATTAGACATTAATTGACAAGCAACACCAAATCGAATATTTCCATATGGATAGATATTGTGTACATATACGAATCTTATTTATGTAAGATTGAAAAAAGTTAATCATACTGGTTGAACTTTATGAACTCGTGAGAATGTTTATAGACACGGAGATACTTTGAGGGCGTCTTTAATGTTTAGAGGGGGAAAAAACTATACCATATATGAATACTTGACTTTTTACAAACTCATGTAAGCTATTAGAAACATTAGCATAATATATTTTACGGTTAATTACGATATTTAAATTTCCCCACACCAGATTACAACCTACTAGAGTAGTACTCTCTGATTTTCAAGAAGCTCAACAACAACAATAAATAGAAGAAAGAGAAAACAAATTAAAAAAAACGAAAATTAAAAAAAAAAAAGTTTAGGGTAGGGTAGGGTAGCATGGGTAGATTTTAGTGGTGGGTGGGTGGTGTCAAAGTCTACTATAGGGTCATTAGGGCAAAACGTTTTAGATCCGGAACCACAAAACCCACTATCAAATGGCAAAAAGGAGGGGTGAAATATAAAATCCAAACTTAAATGTGAACTCCATTATGTCCCCTGTTCTGCTCTGTATCAAAAAACACAAGTCTTCACGTCTTATTTCATTTTCTTCTTTTGGCCTTTTCTGTTGATTTCTTGTGCTCGGTCAAAACTCACTCACACTTTAAAACAAACCCATGGTCTCATTTTTATTTTGAGCTGCAATCATGAGGCCACTGCAGAAAATGGGTTCTTTTCTCTTCCTCATCCTCATCCTCTGTTTCATTCCCAGTTCATCTGGGCTTCAGTTATGCACCGATTCCAGTGAGTTCATCTCCTCATTTTGTGAAATGGGTTTGCTAAAGGTGGGATTTTGAGTGATGGGTTGTGCTTGATTTTGTTTGTTGATTGTGATTTCAGTGGCTCCTGTGACATTGAAGGCCCCTCTGGATTTCTGTGGTTATAATGGGAGTAGCTGCTGCAGTGCTGCTGATGACTCAGCAATCCGGAAGCAGTTCAAGGCCATGAATATCTCTGACCCTGCCTGTTCTTCTCTTGTTCAATCCATTCTTTGTGCTGTAAGTTTGTGTTCTTGTTGAATTATTATTATTTTTATATATAATTCTTGAAATTCTATTTAATAGGTTATAAAGGTCATAATGGTAGGACTTCATTAATTTGTACGCAGAATCACTGCAAAAATTTTCAATCTGATATTTTGCAAATTGACGCAGTTAATAGATTTGGTTTGATAGAAATGGTGACTAATTGACAATGAATTCTAGTGTTAACAGAAATTGATGATATTATTAGTATTTCAAATTTTTTTTTTCAACCTGTGCCATGAGTGAAATTGGAAACACTAGAGTATCAGATTTTTAAATAACTAGTTCTTTCCTGTAATACAAAAATCAACTTTTTGAAGAAAACTCATCATGTGGACAAGGGTTATGCCCTGGGTTTCTTCCTCTTCTTCATGGATTTATCCCGAAAAATTGCCTTCTACTTAGTTACAATTTTTGATGTGATGTATGGATTTATAGCATTTTCTTTAAATTTATACGCATGGAATTAAATCTGAACTATTCTGAAATCCATTTACTTCTGTCAATTTGTGTTAAATTACAGAAATGCAATCCATATTCAGCAGATATATTCACTACCTCCGGCTCAAAACTCCGAACAATTCCAACACTCTGCAACTCCACTTCCTCCATTAGCACTGCAGAATCCAAAGACACTTCAGCTGACTTCTGTGGACAAGTCTGGGATACTTGCAAAGATACATCAATATCCAACTCCCCTTTTGCTCCAAAATTGCAAGGAAGCACTCCAGGATCCCCGTCGTCTTCTTCATCCAAGCTCACTGATCTCTGGCAATCAAAATCAGACTTTTGTAGCTCATTCGGAGGCTCATCAGATGAAAATTCACTGTGTTTCGCTGGAAAATCAACATTTTTCAATACTTCAACAGCAAATTCTCCTCCCCCTAAAGGACTTTGTCTAGAGAGAATTGGCAATGGATCTTATCTCAACATGGCACCTCATCCCGATGGATCAAATCGCGTATTTTTAGCTAATCAAGCCGGTAGAATTTGGCTTGCAACTGTTCCTGAACAAGGATCTGGAGGAACATTGGATTTTGATGAGTCCAGTCCTTTTCTAGATATAACTGATGAAGTTCTATTTGACTCTCAATTTGGGGTTATGGGTCTTGCATTTCATCCAGATTTTGTTAGTAATGGACGGTTTTTTGCTTCATTTAATTGTGATAAGGTTCAGTCTTCTAGTTGTTCAGGGAGATGTGCTTGTAATACTGATGTTGGTTGCGATCCTTCGAAACTTGGGTCTGAAAATGGAGTTCAACCTTGTCAGTATCAGACTGTGATTGCTGAATTTAGTGCAAATAGTTCATCGTCGACGCCCTCTAAGGTACATATTCTATTATTTCTCAAGTAGTTAAGATTGTGGTGATGAAAAAAAATTCAGTTTTGTTTTCCTTCTGTAGGCGACGGTTGCTAGTTCATCTGAAGTACGAAGAATTTTTACTATGGGTCTTCCTTTTACGTCGCACCACGGAGGGCAAATTCTATTTGGACCTGAAGATGGATACTTGTACTACATGATGGGAGATGGAGGGCGAAAGGGAGATCCTTTCAACTTTTCGCAGGATAAAAAATCATTGCTTGGGAAAATTATGAGGCTTGATGTCAATAACATACCAAGTGAGTTTTCAAAAAGAAATATTGTTTAGGATGTTTAATTTGTTTTACATTACGAATGTATTATATTTGTTTATTTACTTCCATGATGTGTCAAATTATTTGATTTTTGATGAGTTTTCGTATGCTGAAACTCTTCACTCATACTTGCTTTGTGAGGAAATCACATGCTTACTATCCATCTATGCACGATTGTTTCCCTAAAATCTTGTATCTTTTAGCTAAACATTCTCAGTTTGAGTTATATTCATGTTGCAAATAACCCATATTTGGGTTATTTTCATATATATCCCTTAAATCATAGGTATTTGCAAAAATACCCCCCAAATCTTAGTATTTCAAAACTACCCCTCAAATCATCATCTTTGTGACCCTAAAAATCAACAAATCATCAATTTGGTGCTAAACTTTTGACTAGTTTGTTGATTTTTTTTACATTGTGATTACAATTTAGCTTATCAAAGTTGATGAGAGGGTAATTCCAAAAGTGATGATTTGAGGGGTAGTTTTGCAAATACTAAGATTTGGAGGATGTATTTGCAAAAACCCATGATATAAGGGGTATATATGCAAATAACCATACTTATGCATATTTGCAATTGGACAAGAATGATACATTATGACAGGAAAATTGTAAAGTATCGGCATTGACTTCTTGGAGTGTGACATGCTTTCTTCTGTTGGAAGCTGAATAAAAACAAATAGGACGGTTTATTTTATGAAATTGTTTTGCTTGTACTATTGCTAACTCTTAAGGATTTACAGAAATTTGTGATTGGTTTCTAGGTGAAACTCAGATAAGTGACCTGGGTCTATGGGGAAACTACTCAATTCCTAAAGACAATCCCTCTGCTCAAGATAAAGATCTACAAGGTGAAATCTGGGCATTGGGTCTAAGAAATCCATGGCGATGCAGTTTCGATTTAAACAAGCCATCTTACTTTTATTGTGCTGATGTCGGCGAGGTAACATAACTACATACCTTCATGAACTTTCATCAATATCCAAAGGGTTAATTGAACACAGACCCCATCTAGTATCGTTGTTTAGACCCCCGGTTTAATTTCTTTTGACTCTTTACCCAAGGTGAAATTCTAGCAGATAATTTCCCTTAGGTGAAATCAGTGAGTCTACTTGAGGGTAAAAGAGTCATTTGATACTACAAGATGGCGCATGTGTAATTAACCCATATCCAGAATATGCTATTTGTTCTTTTTACCCTATAGTGTTGGCCAAAATAGTTAACTCTTCATAAACTGATATATATGATATCTGACATGCACATTACACAATAACAGGATACGTATGAGGAAGTAGATTTGATCACTAAAGGGGGAAACTATGGGTGGCGAGTCTATGAGGGTCCTCTCCGTTATAATCCCCCTTCAACTCCTGGAGGAAATACATCTGCATCCTCTATCAATGCCATACCTCCAATCATGGGCTACACTCACTCTGACTTGAATAACAGTGTTGGATCAGCTTCAATCACTGGTGGGTACGTGTACAGGTCCATGACAGACCCGTGCATGTTCGGAAGGTAGATTTCCTTATTTTCCCCTTTTTATCATAACTAGTATAGTGCACGTGCTTTGCACGAGAGCATACCTATTTTGTTTTATGTTTTTCTTTTTTTTGTTGGTTGCAAAATAATGAATTGACTTGTATAACAATATAAATTCCAAACAATTACTATTTTGTTTAAATAAATAAGTTGTATGATAAAACTATGTATAAAGAACTGTATGATCAATTATTATAGTTTAGAAAATTATTATAATTTATTGATAATTTATTCATAATTTATTAATATAATTGTAATATATTTAATACTTTCTCTCTTTTAAATATAATAATATTATACATGGCATATTTATAGTACTACTAGTAACTGCATTTTAATTTAATAATCACTTTATTACACTATTAGTAAATAATTTACTAAATTGTATAATTATTAAATTACAGTGCACTTTATTAATTTAAAAAATACCATCAAAATCATTATACTATCAATATTATCACAATTATGGTAAATACGAATAATTTTTCATACTATTATCATAGCTAATAAGATGCAAGGTAACAGGTAGTCCTTCTTAAGAGGTGAAACCCAAAGGTGTAAGGCATAAGCATAATGAATTTTTATTATTTTTAATTTTTCTAGAATTTTAAATAATAAGTGAAGATAAATTAGGGATCAATTTCAAATTTTCCATTACATAACATAATTATATAATAAAATAATAGTGTGACCAAAGGTTTTTAAAAAGTGGGGAAATGCATAATTAATAAGAGGTTATATACAATTAGTGAATGATTAATTACAACTAATAACATATTTGAGAATTATTAAACTTAAAAGGGCAAAAATGGAAATCAAAAGTTTTGATAAGGCAATCCTCTTTTATATGTAGTATATACTAACCAACCATAGGAAATGTAAAATCTTTTTTATTTGAGATTTCCAAACAGCGCGTAAACTGTTCCTCACTATAGTGAACTCAATGCATTTATGCTTGAGTCGGTAAAGGTCCATAAACTAAGTTAGATTAACTTAATTTATGCTTGAGTCGGAAAAGGTCCATAAACCAAAGTTTCTCAAAAAAATATTAGTCCTATCTGAATCATAAGATCAGACAAATTTACTAGTATACTATGAGATTGAATCTCATCTGATGCATTTGAGAGCAATGACACATTTAAACTGAATGGATGCGCGAACTTCCAATAAATTTCCACCTTCACTCGGAAAGAATTGAGTTTGCTCCGGTTTCAGGGAGGATGGCTACTGAATATAATATAACGTCTCAATTAAACAATTGGTTAATGAACAAGGTCACACCAGAGACAACATAGCAAATGCACATAAGAACCCTAATTTGCCCAAAACCCCTGTATAACATCATGTGAGCTCCACCTTGAGCAACGTAAGCTAACATAGATCCGAAGCAAAAACTCCATCATGAATGGAGATGAATTAGGATAACATTTTTTTGGCCAGGTTGACTTAAAAGGATTAATGTTATTTGAGTTATGTGATCAATCATATTTAATTTAATTATATATCCATCTACTAACCGTTTCTTAAAATTACGGCTAAATCTCGTCCTTTTTTTTATTAGACCAAACTTTTGAACAGAAATGGATGCCAGACGCTCCTAACACTGCTTTAGCTCTCATTTAATGACCATAGACTATCAATTTATTTGCATGGCGGCTAGAGAGAAGAACGCTTAGATGGGCTCTTTTACCATCACGTCAAAACAAGAGACATTCTTCTTCTTCTTCAATTATTCAAATCTTAGGAAGAGTAATTGGTTTTATTTCTAGTCAACAGTTTATGCAAAATGTATGCTACTTGCTTCAACTGTACCGCAGTCCAAAGCAAAGCCATCAACTTCATTCCAGGATAGACTTTTATGCAATAATAATGCCACCCGCGAGAATGATATCAATGAATGCACTGTCGGCTGACATCATAGAGGAGTGGGTGATCACTCTCTGGCCAGTACAATCAACTTGGCTAGTTTTTATTTAGGAAAATTATTCCACACCCCTTGGAGAGTAGAGAGTTCGCCGCACCACCCCACACACACGCACACAAACCCACTCTTGGCTGAGCCCCCGCCCCCTCGACCCAAAAAATCATACGCTTTCGCCCCAATGTGTCAATGTGCATTTTTAAAAATAATTCCAAACTCATCTTCGTTATCTCTTTTTTTTCGCATTTATCCCATGAACTCATGAATCCACAAATCGGTTTCACCGGAAAACGATGCTTCTAGTCGCCTTCGCCTCCTCTCTGAGTCTCTGGTGAAATCCATGAACCCTTTTTCTCCATCTCCGTCGAAAATGTACCCTTAGTTGAAAAATGGTTATCTTTGATGTGCATTTGACAACCAATAAATAAATGAAAAGTGGAGCAAAATTTAAAAAATACTCAACTTTGCACTATTTATATTTGACATTTCCAATTTACGATTATTCAGCACACTCTCCGTTCAATGTAAAAGAGTTGATTCATCGAGTCAATTTTTATTCAATTGCTTATTTGACTCAACCTTCTACTTTATCCTATTAAATCCTGTATGCCACATGAAGAGAGGCTAAACACCTACATAACTTTATCAAAAAAGTAAAGTCGTAAATTGAGAAAAGTTTTACAATAAAAAAAAGTGCTAGCATGATAGTTCAGAGATGCTCACTTATATAATTATACTTATGTACTTATATAAAACATACTTATATAACTATAAGTCCATAATGTACACATATAAGTATACTTATAACTACATTATATATACTTATATACTTATATCTTAGTATCTATACCATGGTAAGAGTATATATATATATAAGTATATAATATAATACACTTGTATACTTACAAGTGTATATATATATATATATACACACAACTATATACAATTAGGATTAGGAGGCTACGGCCATTTTCCTCAAAATAAATCACA
>JBAKGM010000326.1:44371203-44383969 GCA_037177215.1 Asparagus racemosus
AATAAGAGGTTATATATAATTAGTGAATGATTAATTACAACTAATGACATATTTGAGAATTATTAAACTTAAAAGGGCAAAAATGGAAATCAAAAGTTTTGACAAGGCAATCCTCTTTTATATGTAGTATAGATGGGTTATAAAATTTGTTCTCTATACAATGATTCAGAAGTCTTGAGTAGTCTGTTTCTCTTCACAATGCACTTCTCCCTCTTCTCTTCATGTCAGTTCATGTATGTTCTGTGTCTATTTTCTCAAGTTGATGGAATTGGGTGAATTTTGCAAAATTCCCTTGAACTTTAGAGTGTTTAGCGCAAAGCTCCCTGAACTTTATAAATCAGAGAAACTTCCTTGAACGTGTTTCGTTAATTACCGTGACTGACAACATTTACTTCAGGTAAATTGCAGATAGCCTCTTCCATCAATACCTTCAGCAGCAGATTACTCTACTCAACTCATTTATTAGCACTTAGTGCTCTCTGGATTTTCATATTCAGAAAGGTAACCTGCATGTAACACCCCTCTCCTTCATGAACTGAGGGGAACTAAGTGCTAGTAAATAAGATGATAGGGGTTATTTGCTACTGGAGGTATATATAAGGGGGGTTATCTGCAATTTACCCTTTAGTTTAAGCTATCTCATGTTTCACATGTGAAATGATTTGGCCAGTTTTGCCCTTTAACGAAGAGAGATTTTTTTTTTCACGTTAGGATTGCTAGATATTAATAGAGGTATCTTAGACCATTTTACCATTCACATCAACACCATATAATTTTGAAAGTCTAGAGGGGTTTTCTCTAATTCATAAAGTCCAGTTTTTGTGAAATTTATCCTAATATATATCGTGGACATCTTGCCCTTGTTTCTACAGAAACCTAACCTATGCTCTTTGTTTCAGGTATTTGTACGCAGATCTTTATGCAGGAGCAATGTGGGCAGGCATCGAAAACCCACAAAACAGTGGAAATTATACCACCAACATGATTCCTTTCAGCTGTTCAAAACAATCTCCAATCCCTTGTGAAACTGTTGCAGGGAGCTCGCTCCCAGCTTTAGGATATATTTACTCATTTGCTGAAGATAATAATAAAGATTTGTTCGTGTTGACGAGCAAAGGTGTGTACAGAGTTGTACCTCCTAGTCGCTGCAGTTACAGTTGCCCGAAGGAGAAGATAACCAATAATAACAATCCAGCACCAGGGCCTTCGTCGTCTGCAGGCAAAATTTTGAACCAGCAAATGAATCTGAGATTCTTGTTTGTGTTTGTTTTTGTTGTTTTGTCGAGTTTTAGGTTTTAAATAGGTTATTTGTATGTATAATATGATAATGTCTGTATTTGTAAGAGATTTTGATTCATAATTAGGTTGTTGTGTGTTGTAAATTTACAGCGTTTCTGTGATTTGCTAATTTTATATTGATTGTGGTATGTTGTAATTTATCGTTATGGGCTTCTCAATCTAACATGCACTAGAGATTATAGCCTGCAGAAAAATACACTAATGTTCTGATTTTTAAGGGTAGAAGAAATAAAATTGGGTCATGCAAGAAAGTCTTACATTATGATTTCTTGACTAAAATGGCAAATGTCATTGATAGTGAATGTAATGATAACATTAACCTGTTTTGATCAATTAATTTCTTGTTACTCGACGGATAAGTACTTTACAGAGATCTTGGATTTTAAAAAATAGTTTTGTAGAGAATGTCGTGAATCTTTCTTATTCTGAATAATTATTGGAGAGAAATATTCCTAGTGTTTTTTTAAAGGAGTTAGTTGAATTTGTCGCACTTCCATGCACCAAACAAGTTGATAGTATGAGGTCCCTAGAGGATTAAGTGCAAAAGTTAATATTACACAAGAGCTAACTGTGAAATAGGTCATAGTGAAGATTAAGGAGGTTTATCTTTTTGTTCCTTCTAATGTTTTATATCTATTTTGTTGTTTACTTTTACCCTGCGTAATTTGTTTTGTACTCTACATATTTACTTCAAGCAAACAAAAAGGTGAAAACTTAAGTTCATGAAATTTGAAATTGAAGCCTTTGCCCATCATTGTGCATACTCTCAACGTTCAATAAAGCCCACTTGAGGTTTATAGAACGAGGATTAAGGTAAATTATTATTAGGACTAGGATTATGCAAGACTTCTTCAGCTAGGAAAAATTGAGACCAGTACACGATCTTAAGAAAGGCAGTACCTTCAAGTTGAAAAATCCTTAAATTTCAGGGCGTCACCTACTAAGCTTGCGATATGAATTTTTAAGAAATGTAACGGAATCTGGACGAAGGTATCAAAGTGAAATAGGATTAATACTTCAAGGTACCAAAGTGTTAAAAGAAATATGTTGGGTATCAGAGTGATAAAGGGCTAATCTTTCCAAACAGAACAAAGATTTTTAGCTATTTATGAAGCGAGCATTAAATAGATTTCCCCTTAATTGCCTTTTAAGGCTGGCGCTCGCTTCGTCTGTCACTTTCACACTGAAAATTTTAATATTTATGTTTACATATTGAGTGGAGAGAGAGTGGGCGAGAACTCTTTTTGTTTCAACCATCATCCCTTGGTCAACGCCAATAAATCTAATATAAATCCTTCACCATCCTCTTCTAGTTGACTTCAAACCCCGTTGATGTTGATCTCTCTTGCCAACGATCTCAAATTCCTTCAACTAATCTCTTCATACAGACAAGCCAAATTTAAATTTAAAAACAACTATTTAGTCTTCTCCCACTTACCATTAGTTTATTTATCATCACCATCAATAAAAAGTCCATGGCTTTCGAAACTAGATCAGGTTTCTGATGATGGGTTCTCTTCTCTATGCAATCCTCTTCCTTCTCTTCATCCAACGCTCATATTGCCTCCAGCTATGCACAGATTCAAGTGGGGTTTCTCTATTTTAATCTAATTTTCAGTAAATTGTGAGATGGGTTTTTTCTCATTTTAGTGTTTGGTTCTGTGTAGGGGCTCCTGTGAGCTTGAAAGCTCCTCTGGGATTTTGTGGTTACAGTGGGAGTAGCTGCTGCAGTGAAAAAGACGACTCTGCAATCAAGAAACAGTTTGAGGGCATGAATGTCTCTGACTCTGCCTGTGCTTCTCTTGTTCAATCCATTCTCTGTGCTGTAAGTTGGTTTTTGTGGATTTTTTTTTTTTTTTGGTGGGTGTGGAGATTATTTGGTCAATGATGAATTGGGCATGAGAAATTTGTATTTCTTTGTTTATCTGTCTATTTTATGTAATACATGACATAGGATCTAATCTCTGAGTGTAATTTAGATGTGTAAGAAGGGAAAGATTGAAATATAAATGTGTGTATTACACACTATCTAGTGATACTTCTTCTTTAGATGTAGGATTTCCAAATTGTAGCTTCAAATTGGATCAAGATTGTCATGCTTTTTATTAGCTCTGTGATGATGGAATATAATTGAGTTCCTGAAGTATGTTCATCAATCAAAACAAGTGGAAGGTTTCTGCCTAGAATATCGAGGTGATTATCGGCTCTAGATCTGGCTGAAAGGCTATAGAAGCCTTGGTTATCTCTGATTATGAACAAAGGAAGTGTTAGTCAATATAGGGGAAGTTAAGTTTTCAGTATATACGTCTCTGATGTTTTATGTCGAGGTTTCAGTATAGCTCCATTAATATGATTGCACCCAAGTTCTTTCAGACAATTAACTTTTTTTTGTGTGCAGAAATGTGATCCTTATTCAGCGGAGCTATTCACCATCGAACCAAAGCTCCGAACAGTTCCTGTTCTATGCAACTCCACTTTGCCCGAAACTTCATCCCATTCTAAAGACACTACAGGAGATTTCTGTGCGCAACTCTGGGATACATGCAAAGATACATCTATGTTGAACTCCCCTTTTGCACCCTCACTACAGTTAAATGCTAGACCACCAAGTTCATCTTCGAAGTTAACCGACTTTTGGCAATCCGAGACTGATTTCTGCCAGGCATTTGGCGGTCCATCAAATGATGAATCAATCTGTTTCAATGGAAAATCCGTTCTATTCAATACTACGCCAGATTCTCCTTCACCTAAAGGAATTTGTCTAGAGAGAATTGGAAATGGATCCTACCTTTCAATGTCTCCTCATCCCGATGGATCTAATCGGGTTTTCTTGGCTAATCAAGCGGGTAAACTGTGGTTGGCAACTCTTCCAGAAGAAGGTTCCGGAGAGTTTCTAGAGATTGATGAGTCGAGCCCGTTTCTTGATTTATCTGATGAAGTTCTTGTTGATACTGAGTTTGGGATAATGGGTATAGCATTTCATCCTAATTTTACAAATAATGGACGGTTTTTTGTTTCGTATAATTGCGATAAAGTTCAATCTCCAAGCTGCTCTGGGAGATGCGCGTGCAACTCTGATGCAGGCTGTGATCCTTCGAAGCTTGGTCCTAGCAGTAACGGAGTCCAACCGTGCCAATATCAAAGTGTTATCTCAGAGTTTACTGCTAATAGTTCATCATCCACACCTTCTAAGGTATAGATCATAGTTTTTTGGGTTAATTGCAGATATAACCCCCTATTGTATTTTGACAATTGTGGATGCCTCTTGTAGTTCTATTGTTGCAGATAGACCCCCTGAGTGAACTGTTTTCGACTATTTTACCCTAAGAAAAAAAGATATTTGTTTTTTCTACAAACAGACCTCCTGAAGGTAAAATACTCGAAACAAATTCACTCAGGGGGTCTATCTTGGATTAACCCTTGCATTTTCACTGAAGGTATCAGCCTCCTTAAAACTTTTTGAAACAACGATTATCCTAGACTCAATTGTGCATATTTGCAGGCAACATCTGCGAGCCCCTATGAAGTAAGGCGCATTTTTACGATGGGTCTTCCATTTTCTAACAACCATGGAGGACAAATTCTTTTCGGACCTGCAGATGGATATTTATACTTCATGATGGGGGATGGCGGGAATAAAGGGGACCCTCTCAATTTTGCACAGAATAAAAAGGCTTTGCTGGGAAAAATTTTGCGCCTCGACGTAAATAACATACCAAGTGAGCATATATACAGAATAGAACAGACAATCAGTTAGAGGCTCTTTCATTTCATCTGTTTCCTTTTCCTGTAAACTAACCTAGCGATTTTAGGTCAAAGCAAGATAGATGACCTTGATCTTTGGGGCAACTATTCGATACCGAAGGACAACCCGTCTGCTGATGACAGCGAATTACAACCTGAGATATGGGCCCTCGGACTGAGAAATCCGTGGCGCTGCAGTTTTGATTCAGAACAACCTTCTTATTTTTTCTGTGGAGATACTGGCCAGGTTATTTGAATGCAACTCTTTTTATCTTCAAGCATTCCTTCAGGCCTTTTATTATGTGTGATTTGGTGTGCTAGGGCGTGGTATTATCTTGCGTTAATGAATATGATCAATTTATTTTATTATTTTTTTGGTTCTTATATCTACAGTTTCATTAGCTGAAATCAACTTCACATCTATTTTTATGTTCAAGTAAGCTAATGTTTGAGACTTTATCACTGTAGGATGGATATGAAGAAGTAGATTTGATCTCCAAGGGAGGAAATTACGGGTGGCGTGTTTATGAAGGTCCTAATTTATTTCAACCCTCTTCAACTCCTGGAGGAAATACATCTGCTGCCTCCATTGATGCTATATTTCCCGTTATGGGTTATCCCCATTCTGCTTTGAATAACAGCGTTGGATCCGCCTCAGTAACTGGCGGTTATGTCTACAGGTCCACCACAGATCCATGCATGTTTGGAAGGTGAGCTGAAAGCTACTGAATCACTTAGGAATACATACAAATGCATATGTATATCTCTAAGGTCCTTGCTGCTACACAAGGAAAAGTTCAAAGTTGTGACGAGGATTGCCGGTCGTAAATTTGCAATTTACCATGTCCTTGCGAGTTGAATGTCCTTTTCATGGGCTTAAACCTGGGCTATGTTACAGAATATTACCTCTCTTTTTCTCCCCCAAAAATTTGCTTTGAATCTAGGTCTGACCCCTTCTCCCGTTCATTTCACTGTAACTAACTTCGTTACGCACACCGATGGAAACACACATGTTCCTATCAAAATTGTTAATCCAAACCATTCGTTGTTATCTATAAAAAAGCGGATCAAAAATCACATGGGTTGGAACTTCATATTCTCTAATTCTAGCAACTCGAAAAAACTGACTTGGGAGGACTTCTGCGTACCGTTCAATTCTAGGTTATGAGATGTATATTCTAGAAATATTGAATTTATGTGATTTTTTTTATCTCCATGAATTTTATAACATATAGATCATAATGAACGGCTCGAATCATTAATATTGACGGCCAACTATGTATTTTCAAAGGTGTGTTGCTAAATTAGTTACACCCTATGCGTATTATAATCTTACCATGTATGCATGTATGTATGTATTTATGTAGAGAGAGCATGTTGGTATGACTTGTGAGCGGCTACTTCATTTAGCAAACTGAGCTACAAAGAGTTATAATTGGTGAATATGCTTCGGCGTTACCAGCAAGGTGGGTCTCACTGCTAGTCTATCATTGGTAGCTCATTCAGTTGCTACCTCATACTTACAAATTCAACACAGATACATATTTACGTGCAAAAGTACATGTGTGTATAATTCAAATGCTTATTCAATGTATATAAAGAGCTGACTATATCGTCAAATTCCATATTCTGAGTTACATTATTCGTTCATTTGTTCAGGTATTTATACGCAGATCTCTACGCTGGAGCAATGTGGGTTGGTACCGAGAGCCCAGAAAGTAGCGGAAATTACAGCAGTACCATGATTCCGTTCAAATGCTCGGGTAGTTCTCCAATTCCTTGTGATGCTGACCCTGAAAGTTCTCTCCCATCTCTTGGCTACATATTCTCATTTGGTGAAGATAATAATAAAGATGTTTATGTTCTGACCAGCAAAGGGGTATATAGAGTAGTTCGTCCAAGTCGATGCAATTTCACTTGTTCGAAAGAACATAGTACACCCAGTAGTGGGAACGTGCCACCTGGCGCTTCTTCAGCTGCACGATACTTCGGTAATCTGCAAGCAATGGCGAAGCTTTCATTCGCAGTGTTCCTCTGGTTTCTCCTTTTGAGCTCCTAGCGCGTAACCCTTTTGGCACGCAAACGGTTTTTGTTTGTACCAGTTTCATGTTTTTTTCCCCACTTTAGAAATTTTGTTGTTGTGTTATTTTGATGGACATATTGTTCTTTGGAGTTGGTTTTGAATGTGAAAAAAAAAGAAAAAAAGAACAAGCTTTGTAAATTCTTGATTTTGTGCATTCGCGTTTCTCATGATTTACGTAAAATTAGCGCATGGCTTGTCAATGTAGTAGCAATTCATTTTGTATGTTTTAGGTGGCAGTGAAGATGAGCGTATGCATCTTAGTATGAAGTGAGTTTTTTTTAGATAGAAAACTGCTATATTAGTAGTTGAATGAAATAAATACTTGAAACAAGCAACTTTGTCTCTGTAGTGATGTTAATGCAGATAGATACCTTTTCCTCCTTTGGGTCCTTTTGTGAAGAGCAGTTACATTCAGATGTGAGGGTTCTGCAGACTTGAGACATGACAATTATAGTTATAACTTCAAGAGTAATTACAGCACCATCTTGTTAAAAAGGATTCATTCTTGTAAGTTACCGCAACTGCATTAAAGCTATAATTACCACAGCAATTACAGCTCCCTTTTGCAGATTACAACTTCAGTTACATTTCCAAGTTTTCGCAAACCAAGCAGTCCCAACTTATAATTGTTCAACTGCTGTTCTCAATATTATTCAAATTATTCAAACATCCGGAATAAAATGTGAAGTAAATAATTTAGTTCTTTTTATAAATCAGAAGCCACCAAAACTTTTTTATAAAAAGTAACGAATTATACATTGCCTGAACTTAGTCCACTCACTATTTGTTCTGCTTCCGCCTAGTAACATTACAGTTTCTGCTCAATAATATTGCTAATACTACAGAAAAGGAGAGGAAGATCACCTAACCTAGGAGACACAAGTAAGTTCAAGCAGATTGCAGAACAAAAGCAAGGTTACAACTAATGGCATTTTGATTTTATGAAGCATGTTCGGAGCTTGGTCAAGCTCCCTTGCAAGAACTGCCTCAAAAAAGTATGTCCCTCCAATCTCATGCTTCAAAAATTATGCTTGTATCTCATGCTCGAATAAAATTGACAAGGGTGATCATCCCTACTCAAGAATATCTATTTGTGATAAAGATAGGCAATTGTGAATATGAAAAACCCAGCCATCTGCAAATTCAAGAAGAGAGTTTAGAGCTTCCATCCAGAGAATTTGATAGCAAGTATAAATTGCTTAAACTTCGGAGTATCGGGTGCATAGATAGCTGAAAGCTAAAAAGAGAACTTACGGTTGAAAATGATGCTCCATAGTATGGGTAGGCTGTGGTAATAAATCTCTCATACTCATTGTGTTTGAAAGGTCTCACCGGAATCTGCAGTTTCACATATTTTGGATACATTAAGAATAACCAAAAAAAAAAAAAAAAAGAAAAAGAAGAAGATTCTTATTTGCAGTGGAAAACATATTTGCTGCTTGAAAGTGACGAGTTTTTTTCTAGCTTAATTGCTTTTGCAAACAATGATTTTATCCTATTCAGGCAAAACCATGCAGGAAAATATATATACCTGCTTTGCAAGAGAAAGGCTTGTATATCCAAGCCTTTGGTACTCCACCTTGAACTGGAAAACGCCATAAACATCGGGAACCTTGAATGATGCTGAGTAAAGACCCTGCCACAAGAAATCACCGATATCTTAGAAAATGTGCCACTGCAAGTGCAGCACCTAAATTAACACAAAAGTACAGGTATACCTTCTTGTTATTGGACAATGTTTTCAGCACGTAAGGACTCATCATGTAAAACTGAACTTGAACATCATCTGCTACATATGGTTTCCAGGCAGTTCCAGACCATTCATAGATCTCCACGGAGTATTCCTGCAACCACAGTGCAAGCATGAGAACGTACCATAAAAAAACAACCCGCTTTTCGATCACTTGTAGTTCCTAGTTACATCTGTCGTCTAAGTATGGGTAAGCAATTACCAGATCGTCATTGATTCGATACATTGCAGGCTCACTTGTTTCCCCAGCTTTGTGATGTTTGACATTTACAGCCTACAAGCATAAACCAATGAATTATATATATACATATATGAGCTTAAAAGACAATGAGAACGTCTTAAAACCCCCATCAATTATACATATTGCCTGAAATCAACTGAGAATAAGAAATTATGAAAAAGAACTTAAATTTTTAGGACCTAAATCAGAAATAGAAGAGCATGCTGTTTTACCTTAAGATGACCCCTTTCATGGAAGATCCATTTACTAATCTCAATCACAAATTGCTCGTTACCAGACTTCTCATGTCTGCAACAGAAAAATTCATAGGTCAATTCCTACTTCAAGGCGTGTAAGAAAGAATAGTCTGGTCACTGGTCAGAATGAGGGACGGGACAAAAAAGATACATCCTCAACAGCAACATTTACTATTGAATTATTATATGTGCATATGTATAATGTATCTATGAGATATGATACAAATGTAAGAGCGTGAACACACAAATGGTTGATATATATGTTTCTCTAAATACATTCATGTAGGTGAGAAATGATTTATCTTTAACTGAATGTCGTTGTCTTTCCGACTTCTCTTAAATGAATCATCACTATAATTAACATTCACTAGTGTAACCATGTGTCAATTGGTTGTATCATTTTCCTTGTTCACAGTATATTGACATGGAACCGAGGCTACACTCCATGAGAAAGTGTTTATGTTTCTACAAAGTCTCAGGTTCAAGATGCCTGCACCCATGCCCTCCCAATCAACCCATCCACAGACACATGGCTCAAGCGTCCATGTAATCCACCCCCACCCCACCCCACCCCACAACACACACAATAACAAACATTTAAGATTAAAGCTGATATTAAAATCATAAAACAAACTACAGATATAGACTACAAAGTTAACTAATGACACAAACAAAACAAAGCAAAAATCCGCTCAGGAGGAAGAGTACCAGAGCATTTGCATATCTAGCACCCTTAACTAACTATATGCACTTTCTAGAAATCTCGTCAAGATAATGTCTGCATGAAGAAGGAAGAAAAATGAAAGGGAACAAGGAACAAAAAGAAAAAAGATTAGTTCTAGGCACACTGGGTGGTGGAAGTCATAGTTTCCAGGTATGAAAATTACATCTTTTGCCTAATATCTTTGAGAGAAAAACAGGTGTTCCTTTACAGAAAATCCTAAGTGGGCTCATCTTATTGCTTGGAATAGAAATAGATGGTAAAGATTGTTCTTTAATTACCACCTAATTGGACCCTCTCCAATTACCACCTAATTGGAGAGGATCCGAGTCCTTAACAGAAAGAACAATACCAGCTGAAAAAGAGGACATAAGGTTTAAACTTGACCTAAAAAATATGTGAGGAAAGCATGCTAATAAGAAGATAAATAAATGGAATGTTACTCACTTAATCGAGCTTCCAACCTTCTGCACACCAGATCTTAAGAACCTGGAAATTTACAAAAAAGACAAAATCATAAGAGAACAAATAGATACCAAAAGAAATAAAAAAACTACAAATAACATACCGATTGCTAAATAGGTCCAAAGATCCGGAAATTAGGACGCGAGCATTATTCCTCGCCTGCAAATTAGAATTCGAGTTTACTAAGCATACAAAAGAACAGAATGCAAGTGAAGCAACATAGTAATTTAGCGTAAAACAATAAGCTGACTAGAAAATCAAAGCAACCTGCACAACAGAAACCAATGAAATTGCAGAGCCTGTGAGAGAGGGAGGGCTTGAAAGCTTCGTCTTTGGGTTAGCCGAATATGCTGAAGGAGAGGCAGATAAAACTTTCAAGACCTGCAAAATGGCACATGTATTGAGAATAACAATGGCACATATATTGAGCAAAGATCAAATGTAAGTGAAAATAATAAGAACGAAAGTAACAGTATTGTTATATAACTTGTTGAAAAGGCTCTGGTATGTATAGGTAGATGTTACCAGGCTATTTGCAGGATTCAGTGAGTGACCAATTCCTCTGAAGAGTACAGGAGCCTGCAGAGAGAGTTGATTCTCAATGATAAATACAGAGGAATTGCTATAATGAGAATAATCATGTATTTAGGTTGAGAAGCAGTCAAGCAGATAACCAAAAAACATTGATACCAAATGTTGCCATGATTCTCAACATAGAATATGCAATAGTATAAAATTTTCATTCTAAACCAAATGACAAATTCTCACCTTAATCTTTTTCTCTCCCAACATCACATCAGACTCAACAAAATCATCACTTGCAATCAATGTATGATCCCCTTCGACCTCCGACGCTGCGTACCCAACATGATCGATCACCATCTCATCTGAATCCTCGTCAAAATCACCCGCACCCGGCCGCGACCCCCCCCCCTTAACCAACTCCGACGCCGACGGATCCGCCGCCAGAATCAGGTCCCGACCCGCATCCACGAAATCAAGAACCGCCGCCTGATCCACCGTTCCTCCAAACCAAGTGATTGCAGGAGCGAAGAGAACGAGCCCATCGTATAAGTACTGGCCGTAGCGCTGGAGAGAGAGATTCGGATCGTCGGCTAGCTTGAAATCGAGATCGAATCCTCGGGATCTGAGAGAGTTGAAGAAGATCGAGTGGGATGATCGGAGCGCGAGGTCGTCGACGAGGACGAGGATGCGGCGATCAG
The DNA here is from genome assembly GCA_037177215.1 of Asparagus racemosus. Classification (NCBI taxonomy): domain Eukaryota; kingdom Viridiplantae; phylum Streptophyta; class Magnoliopsida; order Asparagales; family Asparagaceae; genus Asparagus; species Asparagus racemosus. Next base: position 44,382,966 of record JBAKGM010000326.1, read on the forward strand.
TGGGGCTGTCGGCGCTGAACGAAGAGCATAATAGAGGGAGGAGAGAGAGGAGGGAGACGAGAGCGAAGAGTTTCGCCATTGCTAGGGTTTTGGGAGTTGAGCTTGAGCATTAAAGGACGAAGGAGACCGAGATTTTTAGAGATCGACTTCGATGATGCAAGGTCACGCGCGGTTCACCTGACCAGATCGACGTTGGCGCCTTGATGCTATTGGTCCATTTCAAGCTAATTCGTTGAAGTGGGCCCAGAAACTCTGGCCCACAGGGGGGCTACATTGATCACGTGATGCGCACGTGGAGTTTATTTATTATTATTTTTTTCAATTTTAATTTTTCATTTTTCATGTTTTTGTTACTTAAGGCTTCAGCACAACTTCTGATTTGCAAATGAGGACGAAGTTTTCTTCCAAAAAGGCACCCAAAAAAAAAAGGTATTACCTTAGAAAGGTTAACATGGAAAAGTTATGTGTAAATGTGCAAAATAGAAATGAGCTTTGTTTTTATACATATTTCATTGTTTTCATATACTTTTATTTTTTTATAAGGTACATCTGGTTGCATGAAAACTATAAAAATAAAATCTGTGGTCCCTGTGAAAATTTAAAACATGATTAATTTTCTGGTTAATAAGATAACCTCCATGATTTTCTAGAAGATAATTCTATCAAATAATGCAAGAGCAAGTACCCATTTAAATTCATTGAACTTGGATAGAAAATTTTGATGCACTACATTATAGTTATTTTTATTTACTTGAAAACTCTGCAAACTTATGGGTTGAATAAGTTAATTTACTCCATTTCAGCATGTGGTAGAAAAATATCATTGAAATTAGGAAAATTAACAGAACACATCATGAACTCACTCTTGATCTTATTTAATTACATGATTCATATTTTTCTGTTCACAGACATAAACTGAAATCACTGAAATCTGATCATTTCCACATAAACACAACAGGACTCTTCACTTGATGCTCAGTGTTCTCCCATATTATGTACCCATA
>JBAKGM010000326.1:44384285-44396909 GCA_037177215.1 Asparagus racemosus
GTCTCAGTGTAATTCATTGTGCAGAGCAAATTGATGTAATCCTGTACTCCTAAATCATACACCAGCCCTGGATTTTTTGCCTTCACAGGATCAACATGGCCTGCACCAACTGCCAGTGCATTTGCAGGCTTCAGGTTTTCGTCGAGGAAAATTGGGCGATAACTGTTGTCGAGTGGGAACGCTGTGGTCATCATCGCTGATCGAATCATTGCTGGCGACCAATTTGGGTGTTCTGCTTTGAGAGGCGCAGCGATTCCAGCGATATGAGGACAGGACATTGAAGTACCGGAGATTATGTTGAAACCTGCATACCTCGAGTCATCAGTCACAGGAGTTTCAGTAGGCCAATGTTCATGCCTGGAGCGAGAATATCGGGCTTGAGAATATCTGGCACGACACTGTTAGGACCTCTCGATGAGAAGGATGAGACTGTTGGAGCTCGGCTCTCACCAACTATTGTTCGATAATCGAATTGAAGCGAAGCTATTGGATTCGAGGTTGTGTTTATGTATTTGATCAGCTTCCGTGATTCGAAGTAGCCTAATGTCAAACCTGGCAATGTGAATGCTTCAGCGGGGATTCCTTCACCGTCAAGAGAACCAGTAAGTCCGATCAGACCGATACCTCCAGCTGCAGCCACATTCATCCCAATATCAATGTCTGCATATTCGCAGACGAGGATCTTCTCCTTGACTTCTGTAGCAGACATCATACAATGTGGCACATAAACAAGGGGAGCCATCCCTGTAAAGTTGGGAGATCCCTGATATATAGATTGTCCAATGTAGACTTCGCCGCTCCCTAGTGTGACACGAGCTGGGAACTTGCGATCGATCGATCCAGCCCCCACCGTCGTGATCCACGGAGCGACGTTAGTGACTTTCCCTTCGTCAGGTCCGCTGTTTCCTGCTGAGAATGCAACAAATACGCCATTTCGGACAGCCGAGAATGCGGCGATAGCCAGAACATCAGTGTCAAACTCTCGAGGTTCTCCTCCAATAGAAAGCGAGAGGATATGAACCCCGTCTTTGACTGCAGAATCCATGGCCTTGACGATATCAGTCCCGGAGCATCCATATACCGAGCAAGCTTTGTACATCGCCAACCTCGCTCGAGTCGCCATTCCTCGTGCAGTTCCGTTAGCGAAGCCGAACAGGTTCGCATTGGCGACCGCAGAGCCCGCAGCAGTCGATGAAGTATGTGTTCCATGACCGGCTTTATCTCTCGGTGACGAGAACTCGTTTCCTTCGTCAAAACTAAGGCCTCGAGCCATAGCTCCAGCAGCGAAGAACCTCGCCCCGATCAATTTCTTGTTGCACATACTACTATCGAAACGCTCGCCTACTTCGCATTCCCCTCGCCATTCGGGTGGGACTGGAGGGAGCCCAGCATCGTCAAATGAAGGATTCTCGGGCCAGACACCCGAATCCACAAGCCCAATAACCACATTATCACCAATGTCAAAGTTATCGGTCCAGAGACCATCACCAATATTTAGACCGAGGAAGTCTGGGGATCTCGTCGTGTGGAGATCAACCATATAGTCGTTATAGACACCGATGACTCCGGGCGTTGAAGATACCTTTTGGGCTTCGTCGGGGGTCAGTGTGGCCGCGAATCCGTGCATAATGGTGTCGAAGGTGTAGAACATGCGGTGGACGCGGCCGTCTGTTTGGTTGGCGACGGCTGACTTGAGGATGGAAGAGTACCAGTGAGATTGAGTAGGGAAGACTGAGGGTCTTGTGAGATTGTCAGTGTGGATGATGTAGGAATTTGATGGAGGGTTGAATTTGAGTTTGAGATTCTTGAATTGATGATAGGCTGATGCATTGAGGGTCAGGGTAATTAGGAGAAGAAATGTTGAGGAGAGGAGGGGGATGGAGTCGAGAGAGGCCATTGTTGAGTGTTGATGTGTGAGATTGGATGGAGGATGGAGGGGGTATTTGTAGTGTTTTGAGTTTGGGTGTGCATGAATTTGAAGTGAGGCCATTGGAGGGAAGTAGCATACGGAGAGGCCAGCTCAATGTTTGCACTGCTCTTGTGAACCTAGTTACTTGATTTGTTTGAATTGTTGAGGTTTATGGTTGAATATTCTCTTATTTAAGCTACAAGGCTAACATGTGAAGCTCTATTCTCTTTTCTCTATTTGAACTTTTTACTTGATTTGTCAAGGTAAATGCGTGAAGCTTCTCTTCTCTCATAACAAATTTGGATCAACTATCAAACGTAACAGAGAATTTTCACGCACCAAATAGAAAAGTGACCGTACACAGCATGTGGAGCCTCTAGTAATATCCATGTCTGAACAAGGTTATTTGTGAAAACTTCCCTGTATTAGCTACAATTGCTGTTATATAACAAATTTCAGCTTCATTGTGACGCTGAAGATTGGAATCATCAATAGTTTTATGTCTTTCTCACTAGATTTGATTTGATTTTAGGCATTTATAGTTTAGAATGTGGGATGCACGCATGTGAAAGGGAGGACTTGTAGAAGTTTAGAAGAGAAGAAGGCAGCTCAATTTGGTGAAGTATGAACAAACCACATGGGTACTTTCATCTCATTTTTCACACACAAATTTTGAATGAAAGAAGTTTCTCCCAAGTCCATACACTTTTGGATAGTGAGTGAATCTTTCTCAATGTAGGGATTTGAGCAAGTATTTTGTTCATGAAGCACTGTGGCTTTGTGATTTTTATTGCGGGTCGCCTTTATCAACAAGAGAGAGGGTAAAATATGATGCTTTGAAGATTTCCGATTCTTTCTAAGTTTTTGTATTTGGCATGCATATGAACTACCTAAGATGAAGCTATAGACATAAGATTATAGATTGCAGAACCACCGAAAAACATCAAAGAATAAAAACACAACAAACAAAAGAACGTTAACGAATGTAGATGCGTCTGATAAAAGAAATGCAATAGCGAAAGCCCAAGTTCATCTCCCCTCTCACCACCCTGTACAACCCCCTATCAAAGTTCACATAAAAACAAAGAACCAAGTGAAGAAGTAGGATAAAACTCCACTGCCAATCCATTACACAAACCACCACCCCTCCAAATAACTCCAAACTAGTGGGAAATCAATCAAGTACTTAATGTGCAAACCCTAACAGAGCAAAGAACAAGAAACCAACTATCCAGTTGATCTTGAGACAATGGGATTGACTCAGTCCCAAGCACTGGCAACTCCAGCGCTGGCATATCCACCACCACCATAGAAATTATCAACACCACCACCAGTCTTATAAGAGGAGGACTCCCTCCGAAAATCACGGCCACCAAAGCGGCGGCTCTTCCCACCACCGTAAGGAACACGTGACGCAGCAAAACGGGCGAGCCAAGCTGGCACCTCCTGATTGGACTCCTGCATGAGACCAGCCAAGGGCCTCGCCAAGTTGGCATTGTTCTCGTTGAAGAAGGCGGTGGCTAGGCCTGACTTCCCTGCTCTTCCTGTTCTTCCGATTCGGTGAACATAGTCGTCAATATCGTTGGGGAGGTCGAAGTTGATGACGTGTGCTACGTGGGGGATGTCGAGCCCACGAGCTGCAACATCTGTTGCTACTAGGATTGGAGTTTGCCCGCTTTTGAATGATCTCAGAGCGTATTCCCTTTCCTAATAACAGTGAATGAGATGATCATTAGGTAAGCATTTGAAATATTAGTGTAAGCTGGGTACAATATGTAGCTCAAGAATGTCCTGATTTGTTTAAGTACTTTATTTGTTGTTGGGATCAGAAAGTACGTATCTTGTGAACATCTCTCTTGACAAGTTAAATAGAACAGTGAAGGTTTTCCGCCTCATCATTATTATGGGAAAAGCGATTAGAGGAAAGAAGAAGGTTCAAGGAAGGTGTCAAGCAAGAACAAAAGGACCTTGGGTCTTGTTTCTCAGAGAAGATGAAATGATGTCGGATGAATTTTTACCAACAGGAAAACAAAAGGGCACAAAATGGCCTCTTCTGCATTTTCTCTCCTCAGTCAGTGAAAAAAAATATATCATTTTGCAACCTTTCGTCATTCGGTACCATAGTAGCTAAAAGCCACGGAGAACATTTAAGAAGACATGCATTGTGCCTCATTCATTTGTACGCCTGTTGCCAGACAAAATGACTCCCGAAAGATTGCACTATGTAATGAAGCAAATGATTTGAACTAAGAGGAACATGCCCCAATGTCGATCAGTTATTGCTAGCGTTTGCATAAAATTCAAGGTATGTGGCCTTTCCAAGGATAAATGGATTTGGTTTAATGGTGAAAATCAGAACATGAAGTAAATCACTACAGATCAACAGATGCCATTAGGATGTAAATAAAGGATTAAAAGCAAGGATAAAATATTGGCCGTGCAGGCACCAGTGCCACTAACGGTTAAAATAAGTGATTCAGCAACTACGAGAATGCTACAGGGGCCTAAGTAGAACAACCTTTGAACTTTTACAAAAGAAGAATTCTTGAAGGACTAGCTTAGCTTTCAGCTATCGTATCTAATCTCATATCTGCAATTTAAAATGATAATACCAACAAACAATTTGATGATTGTGGGTTTACCATACCTGCTGTGTTCGATCACCATGAATGGTAGTTGCAGGGAATTGATTCATACATAACCAATGTTCTAATGAGTCAGCTCCTTTCTTTGTTTCCACAAAGACCAAAGTCAAAGCTTGCTGCACAAAAACAAAGCAAGCCCGCCACTCAAAAATCAGTGTCAAAGTTTAGTATGTAATCCAAAAGGACAAGTTACTTCACAAAAAAAAAAAGTAAAAACAGTATACATCCATGAGCAAGAATAATAAATTAAACTGAGGTGAAGAAATAAATCCATGCTGACATAGGGTAATAAGAACATATAAAAGACAAACGGAAGCAAAATGTTACCTTTCCGTGAGCTCCATTAGCTCTTTGCGCGTGAAGAAGATCCATGAGATGGCTTCTTTTGTCAGACTGGAGAACAAACTCAACTCTTTGAACAATCAAATCAGTACTAGAGCCAACTCTTCCAACGGACAGAAAGATGTAACCAAAAAGGAAATCAGAAGCCAGTCTCTGTAGATAAGAATAAAATATGAATTAGAGTACGAGATAATTACTGGAACAAAATTCAAAGCAGATAACAATTGGAATACATGCAAATGCAAAAACCAAAATAAGTGCAGTAAAAAGAGTCAATGTCACATATCATACATGACCTCGAAGCTCATAAATGCACACTTGTACATTTTGCAGATGCCTATACAGTCATACATATATGCAGCAACAAGAACATCAGTTCCTAAAGGATTACAGCAACTTAACATCAGAACGTCTTAGAAGTCAAAATTAATATGCAATGTTGTGACAAGGGCATTAAAATTTTGTTCCAGTTGAAGAACAGATGGTATCGAGTCACTTTATATTAACGTGGAATTTCAAAGTGACTAATCCATAAAAAACTGAATAACTTCTCAAAATTGCCAATAACAAATAGTGAAAGATACAACTATATAAGGAGCTAACCTGTATCTCCTTTGGGAATGTGGCACTGAACAACATGGTCTGCCTGACACCTGGAGGAGGCATGTCCATTTGTTCAACAATCTTTCGGATCTGCGGCTCAAAACCCATGTCGAGCATTCTATCTGCCTCATCTAGTGCCAAATATCTAATCATCTGTAATGAAACCCTAGCCCTTTCGAGCAAATCCACCAAACGTCCAGGAGTTGCCACAAGAATGTCAACACCCCTTTCGAGTTCACGCAACTGCAGGGATTATAACAGTCTAGTGAACAACAGGTATTGCTACATAAAAAGGTCAAAGTAATATACAGAAACAAGGAAAGTTACTACAGGTTAAATCATATTTCTCAATGTAATCAGGCCGATACATCAAATACATGCACAGTGATAATAGCTAAACAAAAAATAATATGAATTCTTCAGTAGAGCAGATGTCAAAAGCATGGTAGGGAAAAAAAGGCGGAAGAAATCTTCTAAAAACTGTCAATTTAACCATCCTGAGGTTGAGGAAAGAATCATCAGAGAAACTTGTGGGCGCTAAAATTAGTCAGAGGCCCTAACAAAGCCATGCCCTGCATGTTATGGGTTTGAACCCAGCAGGATAGAGTCTTCAGACCTTTTGGTCTACAAGCATCTAATCTCCAACAGAAGAAAAGTGACAAAGAAGAAGTAGGTAGCCCATGGTGATCTGCCAAAAGTAATCGACCAAACTGGCTCTCCTAGTCATATCTTTCCAGAGTATCACTATAACCTTGATAACTCAAGCGAAATAGGACTTAGTGACGTAATATGAATCTACAGGTTCCTAGAGTGACAATTACTAATGGCTTCAAATGAACTCAACCCTGTGAATCTATCTTCAATGTATTTTGATAGAAAATTTCAAAGTCCTATTCAATTTGGCAGAGTTCATCACATAATGTGGTAATTTAGGTATCACACTTTCAGGCACTAAGTCACTAAGCTCAGAAAGGACCTTAGGAACCATTAGGAAATGTGGCAGCTCACTGAGTTTTATTATTGGCTATGAAGTTTAACTCCTATAACGAAAAGACAATCCTCTAATCCTGTCCTGCATTATATAAAAGCTTAAACACTAGGTGAAGATGTCAAGTTGCTGAAGCCAAACAGATTAAACCCCAAGTAACAGTATAGAATGATAACTGCTTCAATTATTCCATGGTTATTAGCCTGGATTACTCCGTACTATCCAAAGTACATTGCTAAATTTAAACACAACCACGACTTTTGCACAAACAAATTCTTCAAAGCACCACCATACAAGGTCACCATCATTAATCCTCAGAGTTTTGATACAAAATTCCAGGTCAACAAAACTATAGGCAAAGAATAGCATGTCATGAGACCAAGCAGGACATTTAGCAAATGAAGTTTACATTCAGACAACCTACGAGCAATCCTTCAAATCTATCCTATACTATAATAGAAAGGCAGAGCATGCTAAAGTTGCTAATGGGATCAACAATCTTACACAAACTCATCCAATGATAAACACAACATAACCTACACAAAACTGACAACAAATTGTCAACCCAAACTAAAGCATAGTAAACCACAAACCTGCTGATTAATCGGAGCACCGCCATAAGCAACCACCACTCTAACCCCAGTCTGATAAGCAAACTTCCTCGCCTCCTCGTGAATCTACACATCACAAAAACATCTACAAAAATCAAAATCAACAAACCCAACAACCACACCCTAACCCCTGAACACCGAAAAGGCCAATTACCTGCACCGACAACTCCCTCGTCGGCGACAAGATCAATCCCAATGGATAAGCAGTCCTCCCTCCCCTCTGCCCAAACTCCTTCCTCTTCATAATCCCACTAATGATCGGAAAACAAAACGCCGCCGTCTTCCCCGAACCAGTCTGCGCACACGCCATCAGATCTCGTCCGGCGAGCGATATCGGAATAGCATGCCTCTGCACTGGCGTCGGCCTCACATACCTATTACGTTTGTAGTTCATTTAATAGTAAACAAGTATGCGGTTCATAAACGAACAGAATTTTACTCTTTATATATGCCATTCGTTTGATTATCGAATATTTGTTTAAGATTTTAATGCCTTACAACTTCACTAATAAACACATGAATCTTTGTATTTTCTAACCAAATCGTACCTGCACCTCCTTATGTTCTCGTTCAGCGCGTCGCCGAGGTCGATCCCGGCGAACGTGTTCACCGGCGGCGGCACATCCTGGCCGCTGGTCTCGACGGGGATGTCCTCGTAGGCGTCGAAGTTGATGCCGGTGTTATCGCCGTCGAACGCCGGCTCCTCGCCGTTAGCGAAGGGGTTGGACTCGTGGACTCTGCCGCGGGGCCCACCGATGGAGGGGCGGGTGGGGCCCCAGCGAGGGGCGGCGGCTGCGGAGGCGGCGGGGTGATCGGAGAAGGGAAGGAGGTTGCGGTCCTTGCGAAGGTGCGGAGGGACGTAGGAGGATCGGCTGGCGGAAGCGGAGGCGGCGGCGGCGGCGGCGGCGGCGGAGGGGGCCGAGGAGTCGGCCACAGAGTCAGCCCATGATGTGCGCATAACTCGATCTAAAACCCTACTTTTTTTTTCTTTTTATTTTTATTTTTATTTTTTATTTTTTTTGGGTGATTGAAGGGGATTTTAGGATGAGGAAGGAGAGAAAATATCTACTGCTGATTTTTTTATTTTTATTTTTTTTTCGGTGCTGGAGTTGGAAAAGCTTTTTCGTTGGCAACAAAACTTATGAGGGAGAGAAGGTATTTATAGGTGAAGAGTTGTTATTATCAAAACTTTGTTGCTAAGCTAAAGATAATAGCTTTTTGGATATAGATACTCGTTTTAAAAAGGAAGTATTGTGATATATGTAGTATTAAATCCTCTAAACTTTACATTTGTAAGGTAATTTACTCCTTGCATAGGAGGAGGAAGTCAATAAAACTTCTTCTATTGTAGTGTTTGAGGGATTATTAAATCCATTACCTCTTATTTCATGAAATAAGAATGTTGTTTTAATGAATATTATGATCTTAGTATTACCACGAAGGTTCATCTTTTAAATTTATTTTAAAATCAAAAAATATTTGGTACTAAAAGCATGTAATGTAGTTAAGTGCCTTTTAGTGATCATGATTTAGTCATTAAACATCAACACAAGCAAGTGTATAATCGGCAACACAAGCAAGTGTATAATCGGTAATGGCATATTTGGATTTCATTGGGGGTGGGGGGAGTTGAGATAAAATAAGGAAGAGAAGAGAAGACCGAAGGTAAGATAATTCTCTTCCCCTCTCATTTTGAGAGGGAACAAATTTTATATTGTTTGAGGAAACTAAGGAGAACTAGGAGGGAACATTCTACCCTATAATTAACTTCCAAAGGTGATGAACCAGAGTGAATGGTTTCTCTCAACTTCCTTTCTCCCCTATTCTCCTCAATCCAAATGCGCTCTAAAAACAGGTGAGAAAACGGGTGAAGTATATATGATTTGTGAAAGACTCGATGAGTCCATCCACATTCATCATTTACAATTCCAGAGTCATTATAAAACTTTAACCAAGTAAATACCGGTAATCTTAGTATATTAATACCTAAGATTAAGATAGGAAACACACACACACACACACACACATATATATATATATATATATATAGAGAGAGAGAGAGTATCGTTTCCATTTTTCGAAATGAGTTAGCTCAACTAGTATGATACATTTTAGACTTATTAAAGATTATAAGTTTCGCTCTCCTTAGAGGAACTAGACCTTTTTTCAGAAAATTAAAATTAGGATATTTCCGAACAAAACTAACAAGAAAAAGATCAATATCACAAATATATTTACACATCACACAGAAAAGAAAAGACAAAAAATCCCCACTCAAAGAGAGACCACTATCTCAAGCCAATATTTTCTCTTTCAAGGTTATATTCATCTATTCAATCTGTTATCTGTTACATTTGAATTTTCCCTGCATGGTCAAAAATAAATAAATAAATTCAAAGGGCACTTAATAAAGTAAAGCAACACGAACCACTGAACTTGATACCAAAGACAGTATAGATATCGTCCCCATCCCACGTAAAGTTCCCATATCAGTGGATACTTTTGAAGTCAAGACATGCAAACTTTCGGCGGCTAACGCACTGACATCAATCACAGTACATTTACAGTTCATCCGTTCTGGACGCTGCAATAAAAAACATTCATTGTGTAATTGAAACCAAATCTTAGGGAAGTGATAATGGAGATCTCCTTGTAATTGCAATTTGTGTTCTTGCTAGCCTAGAAAAAGAAAAAAGAACAGTGACTAGAGTACACACGTATATCTACATGGAACAAGGGCCCGCTTTGCAAAATGTAGAAAATTGGGCCAAGAATGGTTCTCGTCCAGTTTTAAGCTAAACTCGTTCTATTTAGAACTGGGAGGAGTTGGATCACAATAGAACCAGTTTAAAGCCCCTTTTCTGAAAAACTGGGCCAGCTTTGACACGGGTTTTCCCAATCAGAATAGCTCTCAAAATTAGACTAGGAAACCTAGTCTAATTTTAAGTGATTGCCAAACAAGCCTCAAAGAATGTAGCTTACCCATCAGAATCATATGAATTTATAGCTTCTTTCAGTCGACAAACAATTGTGTTTGTCGTATATATAGTTGGAACTATAATGTCATTCCAACTGCATGTAGAGTATACACTGCAATTGGAATGTTCATTCATCATTTAGTTTGAGCAACATGCAATACAACTTCTACCATACCAAAAGAAACATGGATGACATAAAAATCCCCTTATAGTTTTTTATGATACTCAATCTGCTGAATCGGAACATTAATCTGTAGAATGTATCGTATTCGAATTATTCCCATAGTAATAAAGCCTCAAATTGGAAAAGGAATTTCCCAAGAGAAAATTCAAAGGGAGAGTAAACAAAATTTTCAGGTGCTAAACCTGCACCTTCAAATAATCCAGAATGTATGAAACCTTTGAAGCATGGTGAACTTTTCCAGCTACTCTACAAGTCCACGCTGTTTGAAGACCTCGAGCATAGCTGTGCCAATCTTCGCGGGGGACTCGACCACTGTCACGCCTGCTTCTCTTAGAGTTTTGATTTTGTCCTGGGCGGTTCCCTTACCACCCGATACAATTGCTGCCAAAAACAAAACAAAAAAATTTAATTAAAATTTTATAATCCATTTTAATACAAATATCAACGAGTGCCTTGACAGTTTTGATAGAAATAACGGAAATCATTCATCAGATACATCGATAGCAATGTCATGATTTGATTTTGCAAAACAAACAGTTAAAAGAAGTTTGTGATGCAAATGGGAAACCGGACATGGTTACATTAGCCGTCACTAGTTTGAGGCAAGGTTGACAACCAGAAAATTCTTTTGTTGATCATTTATGCCAACAACATCTAGTGGAAAAACATCGCTGAGCTCATAATCAATTAACTACATGACAGGAGCAGCTATAAGATAAAAGGTCCATAGTCCAATTACGGCGTTTGCGATGTTGTCCATAACTATATTTCGAGATTAGCACTTATGAGTGCAAATGGACCTTTTATCTTATAACTGCTCCTTATAAGCAAGCAAGCAATACAGGAACAGTTGAATAGACATTGCAGAGCAAAGTTCACAGCAGTTATAACGTGCTCTTAATAATAAAATTGATCTTATCTATATCAAAATAATCATATGATTAGATGATTGTTAAACAATAAATGTTTTAAACGCACCTCCAGCATGACCCATACGGCGGCCTGGTGGTGCGGTAATTCCAGCTATAAACCCAACAACAGGTTTCTCTGTTCCACTTTCCTGTTCATGCAGCAAATGAATGATTTTAAGTTAAAAAGGTATATTATGGAGAGAAACAAAGAAACACATGAACATTTTCTTAATAATTAAAATTCAATCCAGATACAAACCGATATGAATATATTTATGGTTTAAGTAAAAAAACAAACCCAAAGTTACCATAGATTTCCGTCCAAAACACAAATTAATAGTGCTTGCTAACAATAAGGAAGTTGGAGATATGAGATGTGCTTCCTTCAATGTGTAAAAGATAAACTAACAAAGGAACATACCAGTTCTGGCAATGTTCCAGACTTCCAGTTTAAGTAATTATTTAAATTGTTCAAAGCTGGAAAGAAGCAAGTGCCTATACAGAAGAAAAAAGGTTTTTGCTTATTTATCCTTTAATTAATTATTTACCATGGCAAGGGAGAAAAGAGGTAAATGAAAAACTTCATATTTCTCAACCTAGTCCAAATGCTTATTTTTGAAAAGTAAAATTGAAACTCATAAGAATGCAATTTTGTCTAACCTTGATCAAAGCTGCAGCATCCTCTTCTGCAGTTCCTCCAATCTCTCCTATAAGAATAATACCTGAAAGGCTTACCAGTAGCTGATATTACATACTTGAAATCTATCAACATTTTAGAAAGAAAGGCTTATCCCTTTGAGAAAATACATTGAAACAGTCTTTGCATAGTATAATACAAAGAAACATTAACCACAGCAAGATTTTAATCATGACCAAAATGTATATGTTCAAGTAGTCCCTTTTTTAAAGCTCATAAAAAAAATACAAAAGCCATATCAAGCGTAGCAAAAATTTTTTTAAAAACATTCAGTAAATGATTATATGCCTGGATGAAACTGAAAGATTACAACAATATCTGTGGCACTTTATGTCCAACACAACGAACATCTCTGCTGTTGCATCCAACAGCAGAAACTCCAGATCCCCGCGTCAGTCAACATTCAATAGCACTATTTCTTAAGAATAGCATCTGGGCATTAGGTGAAGGCTGCTAGGATCCCCTAAAAAAAATATTCTCTATATAGATGCAATTTATTCTAATTTCTTATGTAACTAGATTTTTCTGAATTGCTCTCTTTCATCCTTTCATGGGCACTCTAGCCACGTTTATTTGACACTGTACTTAACTCCATGCTTAAGAAACAAAATAAATAGAATATCATCAGTCTATCCAAATTGTCTGTGAATGAATCTACTTAAGCTCACGTTATTGTATCCTAGGGTTGGCAATCTTGACCCAAACCCAATAAACCAACCAGACCCACCCATTAAAAGTCCAACTATACCCACCCAT
>JBAKGM010000326.1:44403036-44418566 GCA_037177215.1 Asparagus racemosus
GCAGAAATTATTTGATCATGGAATCAAAGCTAAAGTTTGAACATGTAGATTTGTTCTGCTAGTTTCCTTATGCGTTAATATTCAAGAAACTTACAGTCTAAACACTGTCCCCTTACTCACTGCTTCTTTATTCATGGCAGAATGAAAAAGCTCATGTAGAATCTGAAAGTGCATGTCCTGATGGTGATAGAGAATCATTACTGCAAGAGTTAGATAACAAAACAAAACAGCTAATGGATTTGCAAAAGCGTCATGATGAACTTGAGACGAAATCAAAATCAGATATTAGAGTTCTTGTCAAAGAGGTTAAAATTTTCAAGAGAATTCAAGAAAAGCTAAATGATGATTTAAATCGATATCTAAAGGAGAAAAGTGAGCTAGAGGTACGCTATTAATTATTAAACCACTCCTTAAAGTTAAGTTGCCTACATACTATCTTTTGATTTTATATGTTCTTCTCAGAGAATTCTTCGAAAAGAAAAACAAAGAAGAAGAGATATAGTGTTGGCAAGGAGGAAGCTTATTTATGCATGTAAAGATCTTCTTCATCGGCTTCAAGAATCTAGTGTTAATTTTCTTGAGGAAGGAGAAGATAAATTTAATGTCAACCCTTCATCTTTATCAGACGCTTTAGGTCTCCTGACAACTTCAGATACTAGAATCTCCCTCCTCCTTGCAAAGGTAACTTTCGTATTCTTGCAATATTTTTGGTTTTTTTTCACCATTCCATTATTTTCTTAAAATGGTATTGCTGCTTATTTTATTTTGTTTCTATATTTCTATATTTCTAATCTTCATTTTCTGCAAGATGAAGTGTTTGATTGCTTTTGTAGAAGAAACATAGCGCTAAAGTATACGTTTGATTCTAAGGTCTCTATAGTCTTCTGTCACAAATTAAGGTCTCTATAGTCTTCTGTCACAAATTAGCGCAAATTAACTTGGAGGTCAATAGTCACTTCAAAAACCAGTTCTTTTGATAGTCGGATTACTTAAATGTCACAAATCATACACAATAACATGAGCGTCATTGTTACAACGTAGTGCAAATTATCAATGGATATGCATGCCTTCAGTTTTACTACTTCTATGCTTCTAAAGAAAATAGGACACTGAGGTAAAATATGGAAATTGTTATACATTTGATTTGGAAATTCTTCCTCATACAACTAGCTATGCTATACCAAACATAGAGATTGAGCATCATATTATTGTTTACTTAAGGCAATCCTAAAACTTGGCATTTACTGGCGAGATCTCAAATGGTTCTTCGGCTTGCTTAGCTCTAAATTCTTGTCTTTGCAGGCACAACTCCTTGCTCGAGATGGATATGGAGTTAGTGACGTAGATGAAATCAATAATTTCACTGATGATGATGAAATGGGATCAGATGATGAGATAAGAAAAATGCTTTTAGATATTATTACCGATAACACAACATTAAGAAAGCGGATCAATTCTGTTGTTCGTTGTGCTCTGAAAACTACCGTTAATCCTTTGAAGGACAATAGTGCGGAGGCTCCCCCGAGAAAATCTTTTCTAAGTATATTTTGGCGAAAATGACGTTTTGACAATTATTGTAAATTCCATGAATGAATATTGTACCTTGTGTATATAATGAATGCATAATCCCGCTATGCTTCTTGTGAGTAGACGCCACGAAATGAATTCATTTTTATACCTCTGAGACATTTGTGTGACAATCATGCAAATAGCTTGTGGTGAGATTTTTTTCTTCTTCTTTTCTTATCATGTACACTTTTCTATTATTTCATCATTTCAGAGTTCGATTGTATTGAAGTTAGATATGATTATGTAAGCTATCCTATATGAGGTGGACAATGTAGAGTTTATTGTATCTTAAAATTGTTGGTACAAACAATTGGTATGGTGTACAATTTAGTTAAGAGTTTCACGTCTCGTTCAAACTTCAAAGTTAGACTAATTCTGTTCAAGAGGTGAGCTTATATTGCGGACCTTTTCCTCAAAGTAGGATGATGTTGCATAACAATTATGTGATATTAATACTACACTTCAACCCTATCCACTAATTATTGTGATTTTTTATGTTCAATTAAGAATTAAGAATTAATTGTAACTATAATTGAACTACCACATAGCGCAAATTTAGAGAATAAAAATAATCAGCATGAATCATGATGCATGTCAATCTTATAATAGGGTTTGTAATGAATAATAAATATAATTTCCATAGGGTATAAAATGCAACCATAAGTTGTTTGGTTGGGCATGAATTTTGTTAGGGATATATGATTAAAATAACAAATTACGCTAAAAGCTACATAATTTTGGGATCACATCCGATACATCTATTCTACGTGTCAACTCGAATTTCGTGCATTTAATAACAATTTAGGATAAAGTTTGTGTGCCAATTTCCAATGCAAAACCCACCAATATGCATGGAAACAAACATCCCTTTAGGGTTATGAAAATTTATAATTAAAATATCATTTACAATATGCACATAATTTTAGCTACACTTCACAGTTATATTTACGTAAGTAAAGTTTTTTTGGCATAAAATTGTAAAAATGCTACTTTCAATCTCATCAGCTGTTCAGTCTCGAACAGCATTTCAATCAACTACCTCTTACGTGTCAATCTACCATTTACCCATCGCTATCAGAGCCGGGACCCACAACCATGAGGGCGTCCTTTGGCTTTATCGTTCGGTTCCTCCGTTCTCTCTCTCTCCTCTCTGCCCTCGCCGTTCCCAAATCCTTCGAAGAGAGAGAAAAAAAAATTAGAGAGGAACGGCTCGATATTAGGGCTAGGGTTAGGTTTTTTCTCGCTCAAATTCGCCTCATTTGTTAGATATTTTTCGATTCGATTCGTTAAAATTTAGAGGAGACGATGAGTATAGATCCGGTTCCGTCATCCAATTCGCATGGGAACCTCGACGAGCAGATCGCGCAGCTGATGCAGTGCAAGCCCCTATCGGAGCAGGAGGTGAGCTGAATCTCTTCGATCCGTTTCAAATCTGTGACATTTTTACTGTTTTGGTCTCGGATTGTGTTTGTTTGCTGGATTTGGGGGTTGATTAGAGTAGATCTTGGATTGTTTTAGGTTTATCGCCGGGAAATGAGTGTTTGTTTCTGTGATCTGGGAATTATGCGGGTTTGTTGAACCTAGGGTTTCTGTTTTGGTTGAAATCGGTATGAGGGGAAAGAGTCTGGTGTTCTTTTGGGGACATTTGTGTTGAGTGTTCCGGATCTATTCAGGAGTAGGCCTTTTGGTGCTAAATTTTCAAGGATGATGTAGTTTTTGGAGGAATTTTGATTTTGGTGACTGTTGTTTGGAAGCTGAATATGGAATATGTTGGAATTAAATTGTTAGGATTTTGTGAAATGGCCAAGTGAAATGTAGAATTACTGTTAATGATGCGAATGGTTAGTTCTGCACGGGGACTGATTTTCATTGGTTCAAATTCTATAAGGAGCACTCAACTTTTATACACTCTTTGCATAGTCCAATGCCAAACTTTTACGGTTGGAGGGACACTTCGTTTTTATTCTAACATTTCTTTCATGCAGGTTAGAGTGTTATGCGACAAAGCAAAGGAAATACTAATGGAAGAAAGCAATGTTCAGGTAACCTCTATTTATTTTCTTAACTATTGTGATAGTTTTGTTCCTAGGTTATTTTATTTTCTTTATTTTGAACTGTTTGGGTTCAAGTTTATATGCCACTTTGAGACATATTAGCTGAAACATAATGGTAGAATTAAATAAGTTGTAGTTAAAGGTTGAACTCAAGGATTTCCCCCTCCCTTTCACAAATTTATTCCTTCTTATATTGCTAGACCTTCCTCCAACGCAGTATTTAATCCCTAAACTAAAGGTTTTAAAGTTTTGATCAATGGCTTGGCTTAGTGTAATGAGCTTTTATCACTCATTCCATCAGTACATTCAGACAAATTTGCATACTTCTGACCATTTCTTTTGTACTGTAGATCTGTTATTTCTTTTCAATATAAGTATATAACAGAAAAGAGGTGTCGTATTTAGGATTACGGAAAAAAGCAGATCAGCCTATACCTGTTTAATATGGTGAAATTTTCACATGTCCCAATGACTGGTATCCCTTATCCATTCTTATGGTCCTCAATCTTTCATCGATATGTGTTTATCATCGGTAACACATTTAAATAAATCTCACTCCATCATAAAGCGAGCATAGTATCCCATGAATCTTATCTTTTAATATGTAAGAACTTGGTTTTGGTTTTTATATTTGAATGAATCTCAGTTCTGAACCAGAAAGAGCGAGAATGGTAACTTATCAGTCCTATTCTATCATGGACAAGAATTGAAATTATATGGTAAGATGTGAAAAAGTAGACACTCGTCAGGGTCTTAATGAATTAATAAGTACTTAATTCACAGATTTTGTTTCTCATGCACCTGTTCGTATGCATGCATGCTTACATTCAACATATTGATGGAACAAGTTGTGAACACGATTACTATCTCATATGTAGCATATAACGCTTTCTATATAATCTGGGTCATAAATTTTTAATACTTCTAACTAAAGCAACGGGCGATTGGAAAAGACTGCTGGTTTTGTCCTATCTTATGTACTAAGTGTGCAATTTGTTAACTTTCTATGGATGATCATATCCTCAAAAAAGCCTTGTTGTCAACAACAAATCTTTACTAGGATAAGCTGTCTCTTGTTAATCATGTCCGATTTCAATTCACATAGGTCGCACTAATTGATATACTTGTAATTACTATCAATCTACCTTTGTAATGTTTCCTTCCAGAACCTCTAGTAGCACTTCTATTAGGCTGACTCTTGAATCTTTTTGACTTTTCTAATTGCATTAGGCAAACATGATTGTGTTTTGGAATGGACCATAGTTGCATGGAACCCGGTTTGTTCTGGTTCACGGGACGGGTACGGGAGCATGCTACGCCACTCATTAGGAATTGGGTACGAGGGGGTAGGCTTATATGATACCCCCAGAAATGTGGGACACTTTAGGTTTGGTTCTTAAACGTAGGAATCACAGGTTTTGCAAGAGTCAAATTTAAAAAATATGCTAGTTGATACTAGCAATGGTAATAGAATCTTGAGAATCATGTTGCAATTAAGGTATGCATACCTTATTCGCTTAATTTCTCACGTTTTTTTCTTGTTTATTCTTTTTTAAAAATAGCTATTTAAAAATTTTTTAATACTGGTTTGAGTTCTAAATCGGATCGCTGGAGTGGGTGAATTGGGTCGTGTTCCATGTGAATCTGGGACGATTGAACCCAGGTCACAGTCGCTATAGTGTCCCAAGTTCCTGACTTCTATGGAATGGACCTTGAAATGTTGCCAGGTAGAGACATGTCGCGTGACCTTTAGTCAACTAGTGGATAAATATATAAGCAAGAGAGTTAGTAAGTCCAAGAAATGCCTGATGAGACTAGCTTGTGTGGACCAAACACTTGGTGGGCAATCAATGTTATCATATATTAATTTCAGAATCTTAATACTTTGAGTTGATAGATATAGATTAAATCCATTCTTAATCTTAGACCTCTCAAATGTGGGTCCCTAACATTTTTAAGGTAATTGGTAATTGAGTTCATTTTTATAACCCTGAACCACTCGAGTATGGGAGACAATGAAAAGAATTCTGGTTAATCGAAGGTAGTCATTTTAGCTCAAAGATGCATTTGATCAATGGTTCGTTCTATATTTACCATTTTCACATTCTGTCTGTCTTTTTTTAACTTGATAGAGTCATTATGTAAACTTCAGTCTGCTTGGTATATTGCAGCCTGTTAAAAGTCCTGTGACAATTTGCGGTGACATTCATGGGCAGTTTCATGATCTTGCGGAATTATTTCGAATTGGTGGGAAGGTATATTTTTTACATCCTGTTAGATTTGATTGTATTTCATGCTGGATTGATGTTGATTCATTATCATCAATATATTCATTTTAGTTATAAGAGGAATGGCTTAAATCTTGTCTGATAGATTTACAAGCATTGCAAGTTTAATAAGCGGTATAATCCTTTTATTTGGCACTGTTAACTGATAATATTTCATTTTTTATATTCTCAGTGTCCAGATACCAATTACTTATTCATGGGCGACTATGTAGATCGTGGGTATTATTCTGTTGAAACTGTCACGGTAAGTAATATACTGAGCTACTTGCTCTACTGATTTGAACTATTGTACCGAATTCTTACTAAGAAGTTGCATAAGTTCATCGGGAAAAATTTATTTGTGGTTAACGTCCTCTATGTCAAGATTCTCAACCTATTTTTGAACTCAACAGGTTTAGATGTTGTTTTAGAGGCATAATTATAAACCTACAATGTTATGTTTAGTTGTATCAGCATATGATCTGTTAAAATATTGGCTTATAGAAATGGTTCCTTTGATCAGCTCCTGGTGGCCCTGAAGGTGCGTTATCCTCAGCGAATTACCATTCTCAGAGGAAACCATGAAAGTCGTCAGGTACAGATTTCATCTGCAGTGTCATGATTAGGAAAATTTTCCTGCACTTAGCAATGCATGTCATTATCTTTTTAATATTTTCCTGATCCTTCATGTTTGTTAACTTGATTCGATTGTTCAGCATAGTCTCAGCTGTGTGTCATAATCTTTTATGACCTAAATGTAGGCCCATACCTTGTTGTAGTTTCTTTGCCATCCATTTTTTAATGGTCTGTGGATAACTCCTGGCTGAGTAATATTTTTTGAGTGCAGATTACACAAGTCTATGGATTCTATGATGAATGCTTGCGCAAGTGAGTTCCATGTCCACATCTTACAGTTTAATTCTTTTGTTTCTGAACTGCATCTTTTTTACTTGTTGCATTTCATCAGTGGTATCAGGATAAAGCCATCACCATATCTAGTGTCTGGAGCTCTTTCATGGTTTTTAACATGACCGTGTGATAACTTTGGTCACAGTTGATCTAATATGTCAATTCGACATATGATCACCCTAATCCTTTTTCCTAATTAGATGAGTGTTTGTTGGTAACAATTGCACAGGGAAGTGATAGGATTATAGTTAATGCGACAAAGAGGACTAGAGTTACACCAAAAAGAATTTTTTTGGAAACATTAAGAAGGATATGGTAATAGTTAACTTAAAAGAGGAGATGGCCCATAATAGAACTGAATGGACAAATAGGATTCACATAGCTGACCCGTAAGTTGGTCTTGTTTGTTGGTAATAATTGCTTTGATGTTTGATGGCTGCTTATTTAGTTATTTGTCTTTATCTCTATGGTAACATGGTGTCTACTTTCTATTCACATGCTGTACTTAAAGGATATGAGAGAGATTTGCTCTATTAAAGTGCTTCGTTTCATATGGTGCAGTTGAGATAGATATTGGTAAAGAATCCATTGACTAGTAAAGAGAATGTTCAATATATATTTAGCACAAACACTGGAAGCAGATACTGACACAACACGAATGACAAATATGGAAATCATCTCTGGGCAGATTCATATTCATCAACAAAGAAATCTAAAATATAATATACAAAAAGTAATTAGCTTGGTTTTCTTTGGGGGTAGTTTTAGAGAGTATTAACAATGAGTATTTAGTCATTTATTTACAAAGAAGATACAGTTCCTTGTTTACATCTTGGTCTATTGTTTTCAAGAACAAGATGTAACTGAATCCTGAATTTAATGTCATGGTTATATTTGTATTTGTGTAGGAAATAGAACTTATTAATTTGTGATATTTATGGTGTTCAATGAATGTAACAGAAGCTTAGTTCTTTGGGATCCTCTTCTATTTGATGGATTCTATTTTGTTTTTCTTTTTTTGCAAAGATGTCCTAACGTTTATATTTTTTTATTGCAGATATGGAAATGCTAACGTTTGGAAGACATTCACTGATCTGTTTGACTATTTTCCATTGACAGCATTGGTTTGTTCTCAGCACATGTTTCCTTGCATCTTTTTGTTTGTTTGTTTATTGTTTAGTCTCTTGCATCCTTTCTCTTGAAGTTTGATGGTAATTGTTTATTCAGGTTGTAACTATAAAGTTAATTCGCCCGAAGAGTGCTTTTTTTTACTTGCATATGAGAGCAGATTCTATACTTTTCCTTGTTTTCTTGTCTGATGGTTCATAATCCCTAATAACTTAATTGCTAGGAGCTGACCAACCTGGCTATTCTGGCTGCCTGTTGCAAACTAAAAGATTAGCTTCTTCAAGGAGAATCGATAGTTTCTACATCATCTATGCCCTTTAGTTACTCCACAAATTTGAGTTTGAAGGATGATTATAAAATTACTGACAGCGCTATTAATTGCAAGGACTATAAATAAAAACGTGAGAACAGCATAGTCGCCCTTTTACTTTTGTTTGGCCAGTAAATTTCTTTTAGCATAACTTGGTAAGCTTGCTGAGCAGTTGAACGGCATGCAAATATATTGGGATGACGACACTTGTATTTAAACTTCAGGGATCTGGATGTGCTTTCTGAGATACTATTCAACATCTTTGCTGCTAAGATCGGTGCCTGTGTATTTTCAGGATGGGATGGAGTTTACCAAAAGGACCTTAGGTCTTAAAGGGAAGCATCTTTGGTGATTTTTGCAATTATTTAGCATTTCTGATAGTATTCATGTTAGCAAAGCTGCTTGGTAGTTGACACCAAAATAGAGTTGACACTGATTTGTCGAAGAATGTTGTTTGCGTCATACTTGCACAAAATATGGAGACCCCTAATTGATATCCATCATCTATAAATCTAAAAGGTGTGGTACATATGTTATGTGGGTGTCAGGGTCTGTATGGCTCTTTTATATGTTGACCATCTGGGCTCCAAAAGTCTCTCTTTTACTTTTGTCTGAAATAATGATAATGTATTATATGGGCGCTCTGTTATTTTATTCACAAAAAGGAAAAGCGTTCTTTTCCTTCTTTTTTTTCAAACGGCTTTATTGGTGATTGTTCAAGTTGAATTTGATATCAGGATTATTTAGTGTTTCATTATTCGACTTCTTTTCTCTATCTATCACAAATAAATACTGTCTGCTTACTCCAAGCTTCATTCTACTGATTTCTTTTAGGTTGAATCAGAGATATTTTGCCTGCATGGTGGGTTATCGCCTTCTATTGATAACCTTGATAATATACGCAACTTTGATCGCGTTCAAGAAGTTCCTCATGAGGGTCCAATGTGTGATCTCTTGTGGTCTGACCCTGATGATAGATGTGGTTGGGGGATTTCTCCCCGTGGTGCTGGATATACTTTTGGCCAGGTACCTCACTACCCTGTCTTTTATTTGCATTTCAAGTTGCAACCTTTTTAACTTGACTAGTCTTTGTTCAGGATATATCGGAGCAATTCAACCACACTAACAACCTTAAACTGATAGCCAGAGCCCATCAACTGGTTATGGAGGGATATAACTGGGGCCATGTAATATCTTTTTTCATTTCTGTTATTCTACTCTTCTTTTACTTTAGCATAGCTAAGTTAAAAGTTAACTGTCACGGGAACAGGAACAAAAGGTGGTAACCATATTTAGTGCACCTAATTATTGCTATCGATGTGGAAACATGGCCTCTATCCTTGAAGTCGATGACTGCAAAGGCCACACATTTATCCAGGTCTCTTTCTCTAAAACCCCTATAAGCAAACACTTCATTTCCCCACTCACTTTCTCGTCATTTCTGCAGAGTATTTTCTGCTGAAAATGGTTTTTTCTTATTGCAGTTTGAGCCAGCGCCCAGGAGAGGTGAACCTGATGTAACTCGTAGAACGCCTGATTATTTCCTGTAATGCAGATGTAAGGAGGCATATGACAATGACCTTAAAATCCGAGCGTACACTTGTCAAGTTAGAAGTGACTGAAGATAATTCCCTTGGGATCCAAATCATTGAATTGGCATTTTAATTGAAGCGGCTAAGCTTGTGGTGGTAAGATAGATACATGTATAATGTGGAAGGCTCCTCAGAAATATGTCTCTTGAGTTACAGACCCTTGTAATTGCGTTTGTTTGTGTTGGGAGGCAACAGAGTTTGCAGCGAGCGGATAGTTGTGGCATGTATCACTTAGAGAACATTGTCAGTTTCATTAGTTCTCTCTTATTTTTCCGTTAATGATTTTTGTTGTTGCAATTTTAAGTATCGTTTCGTTTTCTCCATTTTCATGAGTTGTAGAAGAGAGGGACTCTTATAACATTGTTGTTTACTGATTTTAGATTTGACTTTCAACTGATCTTTCGGCCACAGGTTCTGGTTAATTGAGATTCGCATTGTATCTTTCATTAGCAGCTGTGTGTATATGTCTACAGTTTTCATTTTCCCTTGATAAACTGATTGCATTCTTTTACTTGTTAGCTGTCGCTGCTGTGTCACCCACCAGTGCCTTTAAAACAGTGCAGGTGGATATTTGGTGCCAATGGGTGTACATTTTATTTCACACGCTTTCATTTCATTTGAAGATACAGGGTGTCATTTTATGTATCATTTAAATTTTGGGGCTTGCTTTGCGCAAAAAATTTATTTAATTTGCAAGGGAAGTCTGACCGACCGAACAATCCCTTGAAATGTTTCATCGAGAGTTTCTATTCCCAGGCCATGTGGGCTCTTTTAATGCTTGTTATCAGTGAGCTGTGTCATCAAAATAAGAATCACATTGAAGCAGCTATTTACAATTTGCATGTTCCCTACAGCAAAATGAGGAAATTATTTACTGCCGTGCAGAGAAATAAATACATCCACGTGCAGTGTCCGGGCTCTGTTCTTTGCGTTGAGAGATGATTACGGTATGTGCTAATATTTATTCATATACTTTGATATACCATAAATTGGCAGCTGGTATTGTGATTTCTTTCCTTGCAAAAGTTTCTTCAAAAATTCCAGCTCTTGATATTCGACGATTTAGCCGCGCCTATCGAAATCAACAGTTATGATATGGTAGA
The DNA here is from genome assembly GCA_037177215.1 of Asparagus racemosus. Classification (NCBI taxonomy): domain Eukaryota; kingdom Viridiplantae; phylum Streptophyta; class Magnoliopsida; order Asparagales; family Asparagaceae; genus Asparagus; species Asparagus racemosus. Next base: position 44,413,969 of record JBAKGM010000326.1, read on the forward strand.
AACTTGGTGGTCAATTTGAACAAGGAAACCTGCAGCCCGCATAGATTGACAAGAGAGCATTTGCATTTCTCAACAATTCTGAGGTTGACATGTCATAATTGTTTACGACTATCAGCACCCAGAAACCTATAGAAAGTCCGCAATCTTTGAAACCCAGAGGACGCGCATGCAAACGGCCGTTGGTAATATCGTATCAAAAGGCCGCCATAGTTTCACGTCAACAAGAATGTCAATACAAGGGAAGAATTCTCGGCCCTCGAAGAATTCAAACTTTTGAAACTTTGAATAATTCAAACCGTTGGAGCTGCACGGCGCTCTCCTCTTTTGACGTATGTAAATGATTGATAAAGTCAAACATTAGACATGCCAAATAAGTCTTATCTTTCGTTGACAAAGTAAAATTTTGAACATCACAAACCATTAACTTAGTTAATATACGGCTTGAAGGAACAATATTTCATTTCCCACGCTTAAGAAACAAAAAGAATAATAATATACAAAAATCTCGACAGCGAATAGAACGGGGGCATATCAACCCTCTACAAACTGAGATGAGAGAAGAGTGAAGGAACCAAGTCGACAACCGACCATCCAAGCCCTGCATACTGAATAAACCTGATCCCGGTATCAATGTCATATTCCTTATGATCAAACAGAGAGAAAAGCTTGTGAAAATAACTCGGATGCTTATTGTTATCGGCCTTGCCCTTGAGAGATTGAATGTAGCACGAGGATGTTATTGGAATCGAAAGAGTGTTGCAAATCATGGGGAGCAACCACTTAGCGATAGCTTTGCTGCAGAACTTCACAATTAGTATTGTAGGGATACCAATCAATACTCTTCCAATAAAAAAGGTTATCGGCAGTTGAGGGCTAAATATTTGAGGAGTGTTCTCGTGGTGGAAATGATGGTACGTTTGCTGGACGCCGCTGACCTGTGGATGAGAAAAAAGAAAGAAGATGTTAGGCTGCAAGTGTTTTGATTCTAAATGCAACTGAAATCGGTAGAAAATTTGGATATGATTCATCTTATTTGCTAAATGTTTGTACAAATGAAGTTTAATTTAGTATCTGTGTACTTTTATCAGATTTTCATATGCGACGCTATTAATCCAGAGGGTATAGCCCTCAAGTTGTTTGAAACGGGGGCATTATTACAAAGAAATAAATGATGTTCCTCTTGATTAATACGAGAAAAGTGAAATATACTTACTATTCCAAATGCAACGCCAGTAAATGCTGCATGATAATCAAAACTTGGGGTAGGGAGTTCTGGAGTAGGATACGCAAAACACAACAATAAAGAAAGGATCGCCGTAAAGGATGTAACTGCAAAATAAGAAATAAAAAAATAAGAAATAAGAAATAAATAAATCAAAAGAAGCTAGAAGCAAATTCTTGCTATCTCTTACAGAGATAACGGATAACCATCATGAAACAAACTGATACTCACCATTCTGTCCATTTACAATAAAATCATCAACATATCCATGGACCTTAATCCAAAATGCAAGTATGACAACCCCAAAGCTGATTCCGGCCATAACATCAATCAAGCTATGCATACCCAAGTACATTCTTGCTGTTAAGAAAAATAATCAAATTTCAGGCATCCGCAAAAATTCTTTTTAACTATACATAAGAATCTGATACAAGTGGAGAAAACTCACCTATTGCAATCAGCATAACCTTTGTGAATACTAGTGCAAACCCAACCAAAATTGTAATATCGTCTCTTTCAGCCCCGCATGTTAGAAAATAATACAGTAAGTATCTGCAACAGACGCAGAGCTAGCATTAGCCAAAATTGAAATTAACGCTAGACAAGATCAATTTATTAGCGAAAGATGAGAGGCAAAATGGCTATACCCCGATAAGCACACAGTGTTGAGGGCATGCGACGAAGGAAGCCCGTACTCCATGGCGTTCTCTTTCTCATCATCGGTGGCAGTAACTTTCCTCAAGGAAGGGCAACTGGGTCTTGGTGCCGATACCAAATCCTACACAGGATCAAAGACATCAGATATATTATTTCTTGTTTCTAAGTCACGGGGAAAAATATATATCTAAATCGAAACCATTATTTTACCTTTATTGCATTTCCAGCATAATCGCAGAATGCCAACAGGATAGTCGCTTGTCTTGCCAATTTGCTATGTCCACTCTACACATTACCAAAACAAAAGGAAATCCATCAAATTTTCAATTTCAGTTCCAAATGCTAATATTTGCAATAACAACATATTTCTAAGCAACAACAAGAACTCTTCTATTATGCATAAAACACATGCAACTAAGTTAGAATACTATTGATTTTCCTTCCAACAGTCAATTGCCAAATGCAGAGATTCACCCAAATAAAAAAAATCCTCCTGTTAGGATTTGTTTTCACCTTTGATTCTTTGAACAGTCTAACAATTTGACATTACCCAGTCATAACAAGACAAAAAAAAGATGGGTTTTTATATCAAAATTTTCTTACCCAAAACAGGATGGGAAGAAATCCTGTGTAGAATGGAACAGACACAACGCAGGAGAGCACGGAGAAGAATGCATCCAAGAACCCATTATGATTTCTCTGCAACCAACCAGAAATCAAACAAACCCAAATCCCAATCAGCGCCAAAATGGTAAAAGTTCCCAACTTTTCAACCGCAAAACAATCAAAAAAGGCAAATGGGTATGTTTCATTCAGACCCACCTGAATCTTGAGGAGAAAAGGGGTATCAAATAGAACCCTTTTGGTGATCCAAGGTTGAGTTAGGGATCTAAACCTTCGAGTTAAATTCAATAGAGAAGAGAAGAAGAGCCAGCCCAAGAGAACGGAGAGGGATAACGGTTGCCAGAATGGAATGCTGCTGCCCTCCATCCTTCTCTCTCTTCTTTCTCTCCTTTCTCTCTCTTCTTTCTCTCTCTAGGCCTAAAAGAAGAAGAAAGTCTTTTATTTTGCAAAGCTGGTTGATATTGTTGGATTCCATCTCAAAATGAGGCGGGTTTATAAAGAGGGCTTGGTTCATTTGGACTAAGTCCTCAATGATTAAATTTTTTTGATTTTTTTCCATATTGGTCCCTTACATGTTTCTTATTTTTAAATCAGCCCCTTGAATCATTGAAATCTTTTTTTTTTTTTTTTTTTTGCGTCGTCGAATCCTATAAGTTATTCCAAATTAGTCTTCATGCCGAGTTGTTGTTATTTTTCCTAGGGACAATGTGTCATTAGACATAACGGTTTCGCATAGTTTTCCAGTTGTACCCTTAAATGCCTTCATCGTCAACCATCAACAATGTAATTCTGAAAAGAAGATAAGAAACCCCTTACAAGAAAAAACACATCCTAAATTCCTCTTGAAGCCAAAAACTCTCCACAAAGGCTCTTTCTACTCGCCTCCTTTAATAATAATAATAAAATTTGAGCTTGGCTATAAAGTTATTCTTCTATGTTGGATTAATCGCTAACTTGGCTAGAATTAATAAATTAGATGAAAATACTCGGCTAAAATTAATAAATTAGACAAAAATACCAACACAAGAGTTAATTTGAAAAAAATTATAGGATTTTAGGGACAAAATAGCAATTTGAAAATTTTAATATTAATTTAAAACTATGAAACATTCAAGAGGCCAATATCTTTCTTTAAACCTTTTGGAAATTTTCTTTCTTTTTAATATTCTTTTTCATTTGAAGATTGAAATCTAAGTTTGGATCTTATGGGTCAAATGAAGACAGTTTTGTTAAAATATAAATTTATTAGGATGGAAGCTCTCAACTTGAGGTGCATGTCACCCTTGTCTCCTTATTTAAAACATTCCCTTGGTTTTGAAAAAGTCATCTTCTTTAAAATAGAGTAAAAAGTATTGCTAAAATAAAATATAAAACAAATTAATTTTGGACCTAAAATCACGAAACTAATTATTTAACAACTGATCTATCATTATAGTACTCATTGATCTTGATTAGAATCTCGAGAAAATGACAAGTATCACCTTAGGGGCTGTTTGGTTACTTTTCTTCACTTTCCAAAACCTACTTTCCTTCACTTTTTGGTGTTTCCCTCACTTTCTTGGAAGAGTGTTTTTTTGTTTGTTTCGTAAAGAAGCTTGGAGTATAATTACTTTCCATCACTTTTCTTAGTTTGGTTCAAATTGAAAAGACAAGAAAATAGTTGATGTGTGACTTGATTCCCTCATTTTCTAGTGTTTGTTTCAAATTAAAAATTTGAAAAAAAACCATGGTTGTGGTCACCATGGTGTACTTACCACTCAAATAGAGCAAAATCTTTGTGAAATATAAGCGGGGTGAGAATACCCACCATTTGAGGGACTAAAATTCCGAAAAAGAATCGTTGAGGTAAGAATTTAAAAATGTTTAACGAATTGAGGGACTAAATTTAAATATAAGGTAGTAATTTGCAATAGAGAGTTTAGTGAATAATGACAACTAATATGGACATTTAGGAGGGTAATTCCAAAACTCTAAAGGTTTGATAGACTAAATTAAGGTTGATGAAGTAAATTTTAAAATTTTAAAGGATTTGAGGAAATAAGTGCAAACAATTTGATAATGATTGACTAGTATATTTGCTTGTGAAGTTGAGGGG
>JBAKGM010000326.1:44418781-44451668 GCA_037177215.1 Asparagus racemosus
TTTTAAAGGATTTGAGGAAATAAGTGCAAACAATTTGATAATGATTGACTAGTATATTTGCTTGTGAAGTTGAGGGGCTTTTATGAAATTTATCTATACTTTAGAGAAGAAATAAGTGCAAACATTTTCTCCCATAATCAGCTTCAATAGGGAGGAAAATTTTCTAGGGAAAATGCTGAGTTGGCCCCTTCACTTTCCTTCACTTTTCTTTTTGTGTTTTGCAAACCAAACACCTAATTGTGAAGGAAAATGTAAAGAATCCACCATGTCAGTTTTCTAGGGGCTATTTTCTGTGATATTTAGACTAACCAAACGACCCCTTATTTCATAGTTGGTTTCATAAACTTTGGATCAAAAAAGGTTATCTAAAATATAGCATAAATCATCCATATTCCTATGTTTTACACGTTAAGGTTGAAGCTAATCGAAAATCCCACATTTTCAAACTAACTTTACCCTTTTCCTAATTTCTTAAAGTTTTTTTCTTTTAATTGGTGAAAAAATTAGGGAGATCATTAATAGAATTTAATATTATTGTCTCTTTTTATCATAAATTGAGGCGGGTTTAAAAAAAGGGCGTTTTTACTAGTTCTTTGGACTAATTCTGGAATGATTAATTTTTTGGGCTTTTTTTACATATTGGTCCCTAACATATTCCTATTTTTAAATCAGCCCCTTGAATAATTGAAATTGTTTTCTGCTTCATCGAATCCTATAAGTTAATCCAAATCAGTCTTCATGTTGCGTAGTTTTTTTTTTTTAATGGAGAATATATCATTAGCCATAACAGCTTGGCATAATTCCGAAAAAGGAGATGAGAGGCTTCTTGTAAGAAAAACCACATCCTAAGCCCTTCTTGAAGCCAAAAGCTCTCCACAAAATCTCTTTGTACTCGCCTCCTTTGGAAAAAAAAAAAAAAAAGGAAAAACAATGATCGAGCATGGGTATAAAGTTAATCTTCTACATTGGATTAATCAGTAACTTGGCTAGAATTAAGAAATTGGACGAAAATACTAACATAAGAGCTAATTTGAAATAACTTATAAGGTTTTAGGGACTAAATAGCAATTTCAAATTTTCTTTTATTTTAATAAGTTTTTTTCGTTGGAAGTTTGAATTCCAGATTGGATCGTATAGATCGAATGAAGACAAATTTGTTGAAATATAAACTTATTATGACAGAAGCTTCACCTTGAGTCGCATGTGATCCTTTGTCTCCTTATTTAAAGCAGTTAGTTGGGTTTGAAAAAGTCAGTTTCTTACAAATAGTGTAAGAAGTATTATTAAAAGACAATACGGAGAACTTAATTTTGAATTCAAAATCATGGACCAAGTATTTAAGAGGTAGTGCGTCTATGCGATACTTATTAATTATGATTAGAACCCCATAAATTTGATACACCTCTCTTGTATGGTCTCACGAATTTTGGGAAAAAAGAATAGTATATTTTAAAGATCCTAAGTATCAACTCGGTATATTTTTACTCTGACGACGATTATGTATATAACGAGGGATATAATGATAATAAGATCTCTGGTTGGAGCAAAATTTCTTATGACTAACGCCACATGCCTTGTTGTGTAATGCTGATGTGGCTTCTTACGTGGCAAGTAGTTTTCAAAGATTAGAATTGAATTATAATAATTGAAATTAGGTTAGGGAATCTCTGCAATTTGGGGGAAAATCATTTTCTCCCTTACATGAATAAAAAATAGAGGGAAAAAGAAAAAAAAGAGAAAATTGTAGGAATTTTTTTCATAACAGTTAGTTACAGATATCGCTTGACCTTCACCGCATAAGCCCAATTAAGTCACATAAGACGTATGTGACAAGTCACGTGAGTTGAACTCACTAAAAAATTTGGCTCGGCGCTAAACATAAGCATTATTATCACTCTGTCTCGCTTTATATACCTTATCATCATTAGAGTAAGAAATATACCAAATTAGTTCTTAAGAACAACAAAATATACCAATCTCATAATTTAGCCAAAAAAAAAAAATTTAAATATCGCATCAGTCATCCATATTCGTATATTTTACTTTAAGGTTGGAGCTAATCGAAAATCCCTCACTTTCAAACTGACATTACCCTTTTCTTGATAACTATAGAGTTTAATATTATTTTTTTCTTTTGTCATAACATATGCTATTTTATTAATTTTTCAATCTTTTTTGCATTCATTTTTGTTGCAGCACTAACATTAATGGACCTAAGATCTGACTTAGGCTTTAGGCCCATAACAGAGTTCATAGCCCAAGCCCATTGAAAAACTACCTCAACTGCAAATTCCAAAACCCCTTTCCCCAAAAACCCGCCAACAAAAAACCCCATCATCACTCGGTGCTCCTCCGCTCCTAACTCCGATCCACCGCCGTCGCCATCTCCGGCGGGATCCGCTTCACACTCTCCGACTCCTTCGGTTTACTCACAAGAACTCCTGCACTTGCATCGGATTCAGGTATAAAAAAAATTTTTTTTTTTTGGGGGAAAAAACTGCCTTCTTGTTTTTGTGGGGTTAATTTCTTGTTGAATTTATTCGACTTAGTTTGGAGGAATGTAGGATGATTCTTCTCAGAACGTTCTCGATCTCGGGGATGGCTGTCGACGGAAAAAGTGAGTAATTTCGATCACTTTTTGTTGAATTTAAAAACATAGAGTTCAATGCTTTAGTTTAAATATTTCTCTATAACCTTCATCGTTTAAAATTGTAGCTTGGTGTGTGCATCATCCAATTATGGTTTGATATTCCATGAATGATGATGCCCCACATTCAATATAGGCAATGCTTTGTTTTCTCTAGATCAGCACTTGGCTATAATTGGAATTCCATCATCATTTATTTTTCCGGGGAAAATCGAAATTCTAACATTCACCTGAAAAGACCTTAAGCTGTAAGAGGAATATGGAATATTAACTTGAAATTAGATTATGTGGGTTAGGATTATCTCCCAGAGAATACATAAAGCATTGTTGGTCTTGTAACTGTCCTACGGAGAATAATGTAAGAATAGTTTAAGAAACTGACCATTCACCTACAGTAAATAGTATTGCACATATTTGTATAACCTGTCAAAGCGTATGAGTAGAAAAATCAGCTTATGTTCTAACTCAGCCAGAAGGTAGAAAAATTTACCGATTCCCTCAAGCCATCGCGACACAAATTATAGAATCTACATGAACAAATATGGGTATTTAAATTCTAAGAAATACGGTATGTAAAGTACTGAATCTGATCTGATTATTTTCAAAATTTTCGAACTTATGACAACTTCTGTATAATCTGTTCATGTTTCTACAAAACAAGCAACAGTCTGTCACAGCAAGTAGAATTAGGGCACCACACAAAAACATCGAGTTCACAATCGCCTTATTGGAATTCTTCAACACAATCAAAGCTTGCTCTGAGATGAAAACTCCTGCCTCACTCGATCCCTTAGAACACGTCTCAGCAACTTATTGGAAGCTGTTCGAGGAAATTCAGGAACAATTTTGACATAGCTCACCTATTATCGTGAGTAGAAAATCAAAATCAGTGACATATTAGGATGCACATGCAACTTTAATGGAACTGTAAATGTACCTTGAACAAAGGGTTGAGGTTTTTTTGAATGGCTTTCTGAAATTTAGTCTTCAAGAAATTCGGTTCACAATCTAAAGCTCCCGGTTTTAGTACCACCAAAACAACCAACTGCTCAGGTCCTCCAGTGACCGGCTTAACGCTGACAGCAGCTGTTTCTAACACTCTTTCATCGGCCCTATTACATACACGTTCAATCTCCACCGAACTTGTCTATGGATCAAACATGTTATCATTTGTTAGATAGATATTTGCTGGAAAGAGAACAAATATGTAATGGTTTTACCTTGATCCCTCCAAGGTTCATGGTATCATCTGCCCTCCCCTGGACGATATAGTATCCACCGACTGTTCTTTGAACTATATCCCCATGTCTCCTCAGTTTCTGTCAAGAAAAATACCATATTAGATAAATACCAACTAAATTATTCATATGAAGGATGTATGTCATACTCATACCATTCCTCGATACACTGGCATTCCATCGAAGTAAACTTTATTGTGATCAGCATTGAGTATTCTTTGACTTGCACCCATGTGAATAGGAAATAAACCCACTTCTCCAACACAAGGTTGATCATCTGGCTGCCATGATCAGATTAAAATTATTATCGGCACAAGTTAAACTAGAAAATAATTCTAAAATTTGAAACTCACATATGGAATTCCTTGTTCATCTAAAATGACAAACCCTGCTGTCATTGGTGGAGTGCTGAATGCTCCAAAAGCTTGAGGTTGCAACAAGCTTCCTACTACATAGGACGATGCGAGCTCTGTCCCTCCACAAAATTCAATAATAGGTGGATAATATGCTCGTGAAGAGAGCCAGAGATCATCATCAATATCAGAGGTTTCACCAGTGGTGCCAAATCCCCTGTATTTTTTCCCTTATTATTTTAACCCATTTATAAAGGAAATAAACACCAAATGTTGATATACCTTATCTTTGTCCAGTCAAGCCCTTCCATGCACTTGCTACTCTTCCAGGCTTTTACTATGCTTGGTACCGTCCCTAACACTGTCACAGATGCATCCTAAACAACCAATCTTGTCATCTACATGAAAGTGAACGGTGAAATGTAAAAGTGTAAAATATGAATTATTGGTAAACACCTGAACAAATTTGCCAAAGCTTCGACCGAGAGGAGAACCATGATATAAAGCCAAAGTAGCACCAGTTAAAAAGGCGGAATACAATATGGAAGGTCCCATAACCCACCCCAAATTTGTAGGCCAGCAGTACACATCTCCTGCTTGCATATTGCAATGTGCCCATGCTTCAGATGCAGTTCTAATCGGAGAAATTTGTGTCCACGGAATAGCTTTTGGATCTCCTGTAAAAAGAAAAAAAAAGCAGAGATGAATATGTAGAGCTTCATATTGTAGTATATGATGCTAAAAGAGTGGAGGTGATAATTTTGCTTACCGGTAGTTCCAGAAGAGAAAAGTATGTTAGTCATAGCCTCCATCGGCTGATAAACGGGAGAGTAATTGAATGGCCTGTCAGCGTAAGTCTTTTTTCGATTAACTAATTACACACTGAAATTGATAGTTAAAATCAACATTTACTACGTGAAGAAAATAATATCGAGCTCAGCGTGCAGCCTGGAGTTTATTTCAGATAATCAAAACAATTTATCATATAACTAACATCTACTCGTGCATTTACTCTACAGTTACTCAATGTTTGATGTCCGTTTAAGCATCTTATGGTTCAGATTTTCATTACAGTATGAAAGATCACATAATAATGACAGGAATTAAAAAGCGACACATCGACATACTTTGGAAGAGCAGCGGTGCTTGATATGAAGTCATTCCATGATAAATCATGGCTCCTTAGTATGACTCCCACATTGTTTCCGCTCACAGGAACCACAATAGCTTTTGATTGGCATCCCTCCACAACACGACTGCAATAAAAAATAAATTAATCAGCATATCACATAACGAACGAAATTGTTTCCTGTAGCTGATTCCTATATCAATTCTGAATACACATATGTCGCATTCAATTTGTCTGTCATATTTGGAACATAACAGATGACAAAAATTATGGGAGGTTTTATAAGCATCACTCACTGAGCATGAGAGTCTAGAGACTACAAATGCTATTCACCGTGAAATGTTTCACATGTTTATTGAAATGTGGATGGACTATTACTATAAACAAAATACTAGAATAAATAATATACTGATAAATTGTACCTGTAGAGAGGAAACGTTCTTCCTCCTCTAATAATGAAATCCTGAAACATATACGAAGCACCATAGTTAGCACACTGCTGACAGATGGGAAATGGAAGTAACAGAAATATAACCATTCTGATATCAGCAATGTTTTCGGTATCATTGGTGCTGAATATTGAATCCTTCGGTAAGGCAATAAACTTATAGAAAAAATTGCAAACACGACAGTTTCCAGTCGCATATAATAGGATGATTGTCCTTTTCTGTTAACATAAAAGCTATGCATGCATTTCATGTCTAGTATCGGCTTATTAGCAGAGAAAATTGTAATTATTTTTGAGAAAACACAAAAAATAACTATCGTGTATACACCTTATTTGGTTGGGTATCCTCATGTACATCCCTAATCAAAAATCATATGAATGTCATGTCTTTTATATTCATTTACTCGTTTGGGATATGGATTTGGATCAAGGCTTTACTGTTGTAATTTTAGGATAAAATCACATTATTACTCTACAGTAAATTTGTTTTAGCTATCCAGATTACTTTGAGGATTAATTACTTTATAGAGCTTATTCAAAGGAGTTTGTCCAAACAATCATCATTGATTCAATTTCTGCAACTTCAATCAGTTTGGTGCTGATACTAAGTGAAGACTTTGCTTAAAAGCCTTAAAGTTATATGCATTAACTTTAGACTTAGATTCTTTTCTTTATTAGGACATTGTACATGGAATATATCTTTCTTTTTTTTCCCCATCAAATACAAATCAACCTTTATTGGCACTTTTTATAATTACAATAGAAATGGCCTGGCATTTGTAGAAACTCACCTGGGTAAATATTCCTTTTGCATTTGTTATTCTCATGCGAGTAGCAATCTCATTCGCAGCAAAGCTATCAGCGATTGTCACAGCAACATATCCAGCGAGAACTATTGCTAAATATATGATAACTGCTGTTGATGTCATGGGCATATCTATAGCAATCATGTCTCCCTTTGTAAATGTCATATCCAGTGCATTAGCTACCAACCTGTAAGGCATTAATAGGAAAATTTATCTGCCATAGGGAACAATCACAACTATGATGTTTTGTAATTTGTTTAGTAAGAGTGAAGGCGAGAAAATGAAACGTAATAATGCAAAATTCACACACATCACTTGATCACGAAGCTCCTTGTATGTCAGATAATTAACAGGATCATCATCAAAACCCTCGTTCCTCCAAATAATTGCCACACTGTCATCTGTTTTCTTTGGCAAGCTCCCTGGTAACAGACAACATTCAGCAATATTCATAATTGCTCCTGGGAACCAAGTACCCCCGATGTTGCATTTGTCGGAAGTATCTAAAATAGATTTTGGTGCCTCGCGAAATATAATAGAGAGCTCTTTTATGACAATTGACCAATATATCTGAAACCAACAAAAGTTCCACTCTCAAGGCGAACATTTTCATCGATAAAACGAATTACAAATATCTATGAAGGAGATCATGTGTCACCTCAGGATGTTGAACCGTGAACTTCTGGAAGAGAGAAAAGCTTGTAACTGGATCATGATATAATGATCCCAACAGCTTCGGACCATGAACTTCCATCACCCTACCGAGATTTGAATCTTTGGAATGTATCCTGGCGATTAAGTAGTGATACATGTTACTTAAAAAATTACATGTCATTTGAAAAAAAAAAGTATTGCATTACGGAAAATTAATTAATCAGAAACTACAGCAAGATTTTAATTAGAAGTCTGAAGAAGTTGAAAAGATAAAAAACGATGTAATAGTTTTGAACCTTAGACATGAAGCAAGATATTGCAGGAAAGTAAGCACATAGAAATTGACATAAGAACTTGCAATTGCTTGATTTGGTTTTTTTCCCCTGAATAAACACTTGATTTGGTTTGACTCTAATGTTTCAATATACCCCAAATCTTTGGAAGAGGCTATGAATGAAATTTCCTACCAACATATCCACACAGAAATCAAAGCCTGATCAATAACCATTTTTTTAATGCAGAATATAGAATAAAAACCCAAACTTAAAATAAATAAATAAAAATTTAAGGGAGGTGATTTTACTTGGAAGGGAACCAATAGGGAGGTGGTCCTCTAACCGAGACATCCCATGTAGCGTACACAGAGTAGTAAACCAACTGATGAAGCTCATGAGGATGACCAGGCTTCAGCAGCCTTCTCTCCACCAAATCTCTCCATAATTCAGCCTCTGACCCTTCTCCCTTGTGGGCTTCGGCCACCTGTCGCAGCTCCTTGTAGAATCCTGCGGCATCTGCTGAGCTCAGTCCCGCTGCTGTTATGTCCTCTACTGTAATTTCCCATATGCTTGACTTTGCAGCAGCCGCAGCCATGGACAGTGCTCTCTGTCTCTTCCTATCTCTTCTTTTCTGAGGAATGCGCCTCTTGCTCTCTCTGAGATCTCCAAGTGGGAGGGTTGTATAGAGTTAGGTGGTTACTTGTAACTTCTGAAAGTGACAGTGACAATCAATTTTTTGGGGAGTAATTGCATTCCGGTACCCCAATATATTTGGTGTTACTACTGGGGTGACCTGAAGTTTATGAATCTACACGAGTAATTTTGAGATTACCGGTTGAAACATACGGGTGACCCTAAAACCCATAGGAAAGGCAACTCTCATGATCATCCGTGTAATTACAATCAGTAATCTCAGAATTATCCATGTAGATACACCGACTGTAGTGTCACTTATATAGTTACACTATAAGGTACTGGATTGTAATGAATCCATTTTGTATCCATCTATAGACTTTTTGTTAACAAATTTGCGACGGTCTGACTAAAACTGACATGGGTGCTGAGAGTTTTAATTTGTTTGAATGTGATTTTTTGACTAATTATCTTATGGGGTCCCCAAAAGTGCAACATGGGCTTCTGATATCAATCTGTTTTATAGCATTTGAAAAGATAAAGAGTGCAAAGGGCGTACGCAATTGCCAGCACTTAATTGCAACTTGTTGGTAAGAGGCAAAATTTTAGTATCACTAAACTTCATTCTCGTGCAGTCTCAACTTGAAAAAGAAGGGGCATATTTTTCAATTTTGATACTGGTTACAAAAACTGGGATGTATCTACATGGACCAAAAATAAACATGAGGTTCGCAACAGTTCCAAGCATTTCATGATCAATTAACCTCACTGTCAAATTTCCAAGCATTTCATTATCTCACTGTCAAAACTCCAAGCCAAATCTGTAAGTTTTGCACCCTGCACAAGCTCAATACACTCTCGCAGAAAGACTTGGCATACTCATCAACATAGAAATTCACTGAAATCAGTACAGTAGGACAAAATTGATAACTGACATTATTTCAACATTTTACTCTGACCAGCAGTACAACAATTTCCACAAAAGCACTCAGGTTGCAGATCCTGACAATACCCACAACCTAATATTCTGAACAAGAACTTGAACAGAAGCATAATTTATATGGAAACAAAGGCACCCCTTGCTAAATATCATCATCTTGCAAAATTCCAAATACCATACAGATCATACTCTCATATGGCCTCACCTTGCTCAAATGATTCCGCACTTTACTTAACTAATCAAAATAGAAATTTTACATCTCAAACCATATTGTAACCAGTGAGGTAAGAATGCGCTAAAAACATAATGCTGAGAACTTTCGGACACGAACACAATAAGAAGTGATGTATCCTATCACATTCATAAGTCCAGAGGAGGAAGAACAAAAACTGAGTGCACAAATAACATCAACTCCCACATTATTTGAATGGGGAGGAGGCAGTAACATACAGGTCAATTTCCTTGTTCTAAGCAAATCTAAAGATGTGAACAATTTACTGACATACAACCTACCATTTGATTCTTTGCAAAATTTGACTTCAATCAGAACAAAGCCACTAAAATTTTGAATACAAATGCATCTGGCCTCTATATGTTCAACCTAAAATCAATCCATTTGTAGTTTCTATGCAAACTTTTGACATATAATTCTACAAATTGAACCAGAGAAGAAGAATCGCTAGCGTTATTTGCAAGTAACTCCAGTTTAGAGCATGCAGACTTGTAACACTGTTGATAGGAGCTACGGGTCCAAAAGCAGCATCTCCTGTGCCATTCCCCATGCTGCTCATAGAAATATAGGGCAGCATGTTATTTGTAGAAAAAGGAAGAGCTATGATGTTTAAAGGAAACCTGAAGTCGAAATGAGAGCATATATTCTTTTTTTTATCACTTACCTTCCTGCAAAGATGCATGACCCATGACCTGCAAGCAAGAGTGACAAACATAAGATTATACAGGATTATTGCACAAAGACTTCCTTGTAAAAACTCAAGTAACAGCTAGATTTTGACCACTATTTGCTTGTAAAATAGTATTAAATATTGTGATGTAACAGAGCCACAGCAAGGCCCCAACAACTGGTTCAACATCTTAGAAAGAACAAACTAGGAATGCTACCAGCAGCAGCCCGTTACCCCATTCCTAAAAATGTCATTATCAATCCCATACTAATCCACAATTATCAGAATATAAAATGCATCTCTTCACTCTCCTTACATATTCAGAGTTTGTTATAGTGGCAGAAATTTTCAGATGATATAATACCTATCTCGGTTGAAATCCCACTGGGTGCTCAATCTGTAGGACATGCTATAATAAAAAAAACACATCCCTTTATCCTCGTCACATTTTTTGTGTTTCAGATTTTGGAGATTGGGTAAAATGCCAAGGCCTTGATGAGCCACCAAATAGTTACAATTTTCACCTCTAGCTGCTCCTTTAACTGAAGATGCTCAAGTTATAGAGTAAAAAAAAAAGAGATGTTAACATCAGTACATTGTAACATATCAACCCACTTAAAGCTACATCTGGGAGAAACCAATGCAGCCAAGAATGACATTGGGTGAAAGTACTGTTGCATTTATAGAAAGGTTACATGGACCACCGGGTAAGGGCTAGCATAAAGCAATGACATGAGCACAAAAAGCTTTTCAATTGCCCACAAATAAACACGAGAAACAATATTTCATTTGGAAGAAAAAGCTTACTTGGATCAACATTGGTAATCACAGCCGTATTACCAAAATTACAGGTGCCACCACTTGCTTGCGTCCTGTGATAATAATTGTTAAATGCATACGAAGCAATTGCAACGAGATTATCAGATTCATAACAAGGCTGCCCTGGCTGAATCGCACTGCAATTTGCTGAACCAGAGCCACATGCCCAATCCAATCCTGCCTTCAATGCATCTTTATCTGCACTAGAATTCGCCACACAAAAAACACCAGCTAACCCCGACGAATTTGTAGCAGTATCTTCATCATCATCACCACCATCAAAATTTAGAGTATAAATCTCGGTCCCATTAGGAGAATATATCCCCCAATTCTTCTCAGATATAGGCCCGGGCTGTAGATCTTCATTGAACAATTCATAGATATATGTATTCAATGATTTATTCGGTTGACTCGGTGTACCCGAACCATTTAATACATGCTTTATAAGGTTGCTATTGTATACTAGAGCATTGTCAACAGTAGCATCAGGTTCATTCGCACCACCAAATGATGGCCAGCCTGATGCTGTCACAAGAACCGGGATATTGGAAAAATTCATCGCTTGCATAGAAAAGTACGAAGCATCGACCATTGCATCAAACATGTTGGTATATTGAAATAGTGTGTTTGGGTCCACAATTTGATTATTCGGAGTTAGAGACCTAAAAAGAGCATACTCTATAGGAAAGATACCATTTCCTTTTATATAACCGTGATATGGTTGTGCATTTAGCATGTAAGTAGATCCCGTATTCTTCAAGAATTGGAGGAACTTAAACATTATAGAGTCCCACGAAGAATTGAAGGTGGCAGTAGATGGAGGGAAAGATTTGGGGATCATGTCCATGGATTGAGGACTCGAGATTTTCACTTGGTGATTGAGGTCGGCAGCTACAAGAGCAGACTGAAGGAATTGCATTGCTGGAACAAAAACGAGAGCGGCATTTGGGATTGATGTGAGGACTTCATTGCCAACAGCAATATATGTGATGTTAGTTGATGGGAGATATGGGACTATATTTTTGTTGATCCAATCGGCTGCTTCTGTTCTTGATTCTCCTATTTTTAGAAGCTGATCGTTCGGCACACCAACCATGACCTCAATCCCGGTGTTTGCGAGAGCAGTTAGCAATTGATGGTCAGCATCACGTAATCGTACATGTTGTATTTTTTGGTCTTTAAGGATCGATATTATATCTGATGCTGGCGGTAGGTCGGAGATATCCAGGCCGATGTTTACTCCCACGAATGCGCCTACACAAGAAAATAAGTGAAATTGGTATGCTTAGAAGTTAGACTGGAAGTACGCATTCTGTGAGCAAGTCAAGCTTTAAAATGTAGATAGACGCAAAGCATTGAAATATTAAAATCATGAAGATGTGAATATATCCTCAGATAGGATAAGAAACGAGTGCATTCATAAAAGGTTAGATGTTGCTTCTATTGAGGACGATTGAGAAGGTATGGTGACAAGATTATAGTTAATCGGGACAAAGAGGAGTAGAGGTAGACCTAAAAGAACTTGGTTGGAAGCAATTAAGAAGATAATGATAAATGTTAACTTCATGGAGGAGATGGCATGTAATATAACTGAATTTGAAGAATAGATTCATGTAACCGACCACAAAAACTTGGGATAAAGCATTGAAATAAATTCACAAAAAAGGAGGAGACGACATTATGATGAAAGTTAACTTAATGGAGTAGACAACAAGACAACCTGTCCTTACAGTTAGAAGTGAAGTTGCATACCTGACACATCTGAGATGAAGAACAGAAGTAATAACACAACTCTTTTCCATCTTTCATGCAACATTGGGCTCAACAACCTTCAGAATCGAGACAATGAAGGCTCGCCAAGTACCTTCTTAGTAGTGTGTATACCTTTTGGAACTGACAGCACGAAGGTAGTCCAAAATATCAGTTAACATGTTGGACAATGTAAAACAATGTTATAGATATTTTATTTGCCGGATGCAACAAACAGAAAAAGGGAGACATAAATTTTAGACTAAGTTATATATAACATGACAAATGAACTACAGAAACCAGGACAACCTTCAAATTGAATCAGTATTTGGAAAATTGCAAGAATAAGCTTGAAGGTTAAGTTGGCCTCAGTCATGAGAGTCAAACTAATGTACTTAATATAAACACTGCTGCAAGTAGTAATGAAGACCTTAGCAAAATAGAAGATTAGAAACTCAAAAGAAATTTGACTTGAGGAAACAAGAATCGGGCAATGCAAGAACTAAGAACTTCTGTTTATAAAAAATATATATGCTTTGAGAGAATAGGTACCCAAACACCCAACATTCAACACTCATTACCACTAAATAGAAATCTTAACCTGGAATTTCTCAAAAAGAAAGATCACTTAGGAAGAAACTCCAGCAATATTACAATCTCTAATGTATATAAAACCATTTAATATATGTTATGGTTTCTCTGTTGTTTGCCTAAACTTACAAATGTCGTATACTTATTAAATTTGCCCAAAGTTACAACTTTTGTCTTGAGAGAACCTAAAGTTACAAACTTTGTATATGGGATGTAGTTTATCTCAAACACCAGCAGAATCCATTAACATAATGCAACTTATAGACCATTTAATGCTAAAATTGATACATCAACAAAAAGGCAAGGAACGCCTTAAGGCTATGGGTCCAAAGAACATGCATAACCCCCAAATACAAGATACACAACATATTTTGGTCTAAAGATGACATCTTTGAAGCTTCAATCTAAATACAGTGTCCAGGAAAGCTATAAATCAAAATTAAAAATGAGTAAAAGAAATAAAAAATAAAAGGGCAAAGTTGAAGTTTCCCCAAATCTACCCACTTTCACAAACAACAACCAAAATGGAGCAAAACCCAGAAAGTAATCAATAACCCACATCACAAATGCTGAAAAAAATAGCAAAATTATTAGAAGAAGAAAAAAAAACCCACCTGATTCAAGACTCTCTCTCGCAAGAGGAGCCCAAAAACCCCCCAAGATCAAAAGTTTAGGAGCTCAAAAGATGAAGCAAGTAAGTAGGAATCTCTTCTGGGTCTCTGAAAACTCTGGAGAAAGAACAAAGGATTGTACTGGAGAGCCAGTAAAAATATAGAATCCCAAGAGTCTTCTCTATATATTTGAGTGTATCCTAGCTGGCCCTGTATCTTTGCTGCTAGTAAAAAAGGACAGTTGAGAAAACAAAATTTTGAAAAATAAAGTTAAAAAAAAGAGATTCATTATTTAATTTTGTCTGTTTGTTTATCTGATATTAACTATGAGGATCTCTTCAGTGTTCGGAAGTGTTCAATTTATACTTGTAAAATAATTACACATTTTTTTTGACAGAGTTGATAAGTACACTCTTTTTTTTTTTGGAGTTGGAATCAAGAGTAACCATACGAGATTTCTAATTGCAAATGGGTCGGATCGGGTTTAGATTTGAATAAAATTTATGCATGCGACACAATAAAATTTATGCTCATTTCCTATAGAATTTTCTCCTATTTTATTAATTAAAGTAGTGCAAATACAGTAGACATATAGAACAATTTCTTACTATTTTCATTTGAACATAAACATATCAAATTTACTCCCCGTGTCAAGTTTGTTTGTAATCAAATGTAACGAGGGTCACTTACTTGAAATGAATAATTAAATATATTCTTGAAATATTTTCTCAGATGTCAAATTTATTTTTTATATCCAGCTATTGGGTTATTGGATGCTAAGGAAGTACACTTATCCCAACAAAGGTGTGTATTTATCGGACGAAAGAGAAAGCGAATTGCTGTGTTCATGGACCAAATGGGCTCCACAAATGTGTGAATGCTGACTCATGCGGACAGCTGGAGTGGACCCCAATGGGCCTTAGTCCGCACAAAGCCATTCCCATAAAAAAAATGGGCCGTTAGTGTATTTTATTAATCTTACTGAAAATTCTATTTGATTTACGGTGAGCTTTCACAGAGAGGCACTCAAATCCTACTGGTGATCATTGTCTGATTATGAGATTTAAGTAAACCTTGGATATATTGCATGATCATTATATCCATGAGACTATGATAATTTGTAGATAACTTTTCTCATATCATAAAATTACTATTATACTAAAATTATAAAACATAAACTATAGCAGTGTCTATCAACAAGGTAACCTCTGAACTAGGATAAAGTTTTCTCTTTTCCTTTCTTAAACGTTATTAAAAGTTGTTAAGAAAATAAAAGATAATAAAGTGAGAAAAGAGCAAGCTATTCTTATAAGAAAAGTGAAGAAAAGTGAACAAAAAAGTCTCTTGTTCAAGTGGACTCATGGACTGTAAACTTTATCTTAGTTCAAACTTTGGACTAATTTTATTTATGAGTACCTATAAGAGGACCAGCGTGAGTGATGAAGGTAGGTTCTCAAGGAAAAAGATGACAGAGAGAGAGACAAAGCCTCCTGCTGGAAAGAGGAATAGCATGGTACCCCTCACAAAAGTTAGGTCCACAAAAACATTCTCCTTTTGTGTAATTTCCTCACAATAGCCTTTAGTGCGTCATTGAGTAACTTCAAGCCCTCCTCTCCATGTTTTTTTGTTACTACACTACATGGAGCCTTCTTGTGTTCATGGTGAATTTGTGAATAAATTTGCGAAGAAGAGAAGAAACGAGCGTAAATAACGAATACAAATTCTATCGTAACAGCTCGCATAGAGTGGGATTGTTCTTAGCCATTATGGGGCAATGGAAATCTACGAACATGCCCCGTATGTTCGTGCACATGCAAACTATACTGGTAGAATCTATACCAGATTTATGTTCTCCAGGTACACGACGTTGATAATATTTCATCACATATATTGTGAAAATCATAATGTAATGATGTACTAACTAACAATACATATTTATAAATAAATTCATAAAAACATTACAAAATAGTTTGAAAAACAAGTTGACACCAAGGCACAGCCAAAATTATATCAGTATTAGGGTGCTTCTGGCAAAAGCCTCAAATTAGATTCAGATTGATTCTGGTCTAGTTTTGATATAAATTGGTCCTCTTTTGATCCAATAGAGACGCGGATAAAAAAAGAACATGTTTAAGTCTTTTTTTTTTGTGGGTTAGAAAAAACTCAGATAGTCTCGGCCTAATTTTTGCTATTAAAAAACTAACTCAAAACTGCCTGTAATGGGTAACGAGAAAAAAAAGAAGAAAACAACAGAGCCAGATTCGGTTCTGTTGTCATAGGCCAAAATAGTCGTCTTAAATTAGTCTCTTTTGGACCGGGAGAGCTGGTAAAAAAGAAAACCGGTTTAGCACAAAACTGGGTCAAAACTGGTCACAACCTAGTTTTGTTTAGTTTGCCAAACACACCTTAGGGTCAGTTTGACAAATTGCACAAAACTGGGCCATGACCAGTCCTGGCCCAGTTTTGAGCTAAGCAAGATGTCATTTGGACTAGCCCCCCTGGTCCAAATGAAAACCAGTTTAGTGGTACTATTTGGGCTTAAAAAATAGGACTAGGCCTAGCCTACAAATTTGACAAACAAGAAACAATACAAAATTAAGTCAAGTTCAGCCATGACACAATCTATACTACATGTAAAAGATGATTGCCTTGTCAAAACTTTTGATTTCTATTTTTACCCTTTTAAGTTTGATAATTTTCAAATATGTCATTAGTTGTAATTATCGTTCACTAATTATATATAACCTCTTATTAATTATTCATTTCCTCATTTTTTCAAAACCTTTAGTACTGTTATTTTATTATTTAATTACATTATTTAACAGAAAATTTAAAATTTATCCCTAATTTATCTTCACATAATATTTAAAATTCTAGAAAAGTTAATAATAATAAAAATTCATAAGACTTATGTTTTACGACTTTGGGTTTCTCTTGTTATGGAGGACTACCTGTTAACCATTCATCTTACTAAGCTTTTAAAAGTATCATAATAGTATGAAAAATAATTTGTGTTTGCTGTAATTGTAATAGCAGTAACAATATAAGAATTTTAATAGTATTTTTTAAATTAATAAATTACACTATAATTTAATAATTATACAATTTAGTAAATTGTTTACTAATAGTGTAATAAACTAATCATTAAATTAATATAAAGTTACTAATAGTATTATAATTATGCTATTATTATATTTAAAAGAGAATAAATTATTTAATATATTATAATTATTCTAATAAATTATGAATAAATTATAATAATTCACCAAACTATAATAATTAATCATATAGTTCTTTATACACAGTTTTACCGTACAATTTATCCTTTAAACAAAATTGTAATTGTTTAAAATTTATATTGCTATACAACTCATTTCATTATTTTATAGTAAACAAAAAAATATTGAAAAACATAAAATAAAATAGCTCACGTGCAAATCACGTGCACTATACTAGTTTTACAAAATAACCAAACACACCCTCAGGGCTTGCGAATAATTGGAAGTGATTTGTACGCGTAAGGAAATATTGCAAAATATCGGCCCATTTGCACAGTAGCTCAACGAAATGGGCCGAAATCTGAACGCGAACTGTTTAAACTAACAGATCGGGTCAACCCATCACTATCCGGATTCGCTTCTGTTGGAAAATTAACCTCCAGTACAGATTCAACATGAGAGAAGCTTCACGAAGATAATATAAAATGAGGGCTACTTCAGAAGACCAGATATTAAAAAAAGAAAAGGCCGCAAGCGAAAGAGAAACGAAAGAGCGAGAGCGCGAACGGGGGAAAAAATTTAGGGTTTCCTTTTGAGGTAAATTTCTTCAACGAGATTAGGATTTCTACTCCTATTATTTCAATTGATTCGTCTGTAATTTGTTTGTTACGTTTACTATATTTGATTGCTAATTGAAATTAGGGTTTCTGTATGACCTAATCTCGGTCAATTGATTCGATTGATCTCGCTATTGTTCGTGTAAGAAAATCTAGTAGAAGAATTCTTTTTGACTCTGGTTTTCTCCTATCCCCGAATTACTATTACAATGCGAACAGCTTATTTTGTGCGGAAGAGAAAAATAGTTTTTATGTTATTGAAAATAATTTGACGTATGGCTGAATCAATTGATTTGAACAGGAGTAGAGCTGTAAAAAATTTGAACTTGAGCTCTATTTGTTGGGCTATTATTAATAGTCTTGATTTCACTTAATTCTTCGTTTCTTATGTAAATCTCTGTCAAGATTCAGTGACCTTTACTATCTTGTTATTGAGTTATTACTACATCCCATGTAGAGGTTGATTTATTTATCAGTAGAATGAGGGGAAGAAGTTACAGTTATAGTCCTTCACCTCCAAGGAGTTATCGCAGAAGAGGCCGGAGCCCAAGTCCTAGAGGCCGTCATGGAGGGCGTAGTAGGGATATGCCAACAAGCCTCCTTGTTCGGAACCTTCGTCATGGATGCAAGTAAGTTCTGCATGTGTCTGAATACTTTTATCATTTGGCTGTAGTTTCTTTTAATGGTTTATGAATGTTGCAATACTAGAACACCTAGAAGATCTTTGTGGGCTAGCAAATCTTGTTTGAGAAAGTTTATATAGTATTGATAATATCAGCTGTACCATTTCTTAAACTGGAAAGCATGCGCCTTTATGGATGCTATTCAAACAAGAACAGTTTTTATCTTCTTTTTATTGCTTGATTCATGAAATGGCTAGTTTAATTGTTGATTTACATCTCATGTCTGAGAAAAGCGTTGTAACTCATTGTAATTTTATATTCCTCGATGTCACACCAGCTTTGTGGCTGCTCTGTTGCCTTATGTCTAATAATTGATCCTATATAAAAAAGGAGATAGTGAAAGAGTGTGCGCTCTAGCAGACTTTTAGATTTTACAACAGTCAGTCAATTATTTAATTGATTTGCTATTGTAGTGAGGTGTCTATAAATGTGGTAGGGTATATAATCTGAAAAATATCTATTGAGGAATTGTTGATAAATTCGCTATGATGTATTTTGACTTTTTATTTCTTCAATGCAGACCTGAGGACCTTCGTAAGCCATTTGGACAGTTTGGACCACTAAAGGACATATATTTGCCTCGTGACTATTACACTGGGTAAGCAAAGCATTTCAGTATCTATTCTTTGACCAGGTTTGATGTCTTACTTGTGCATGCAAACATTTTTCATAATTGAATTCCTAACTAGAAGTTCTTTCCTTGGCTGCATTGTTACTTGTTAGCCATCCTATTATTACCAACATGGTAAATGAAAGTAAAATAGGATATATGACGCAAACATGGGATATGCAGTCTCAAGGAGTGAAGCTCGCATATAGGAATATTTTCCCGCTAAACATATAAATGCATATTCATGTGTAAGATCTGCATTTGTATTTATAACATGCTCAAATTTCATATATTTTGAATTTAAGGTTGCAATAAATTGTTCAAGCAAATTTAGAGATTTTTACACAATATAAGAAATAGGTCTATACAGCAAGGAAGTGTGGAACTTGAGAAAAATTTCAAAAAAATAATTAATATAACTCTTATCTTAATATAATTCTTACTAATATACATACAATTAATTTGCTGTTATCATTCAACAATTTATAAATTTGAAGTTATTGTAAGTAATATTCCAATAACTTTCTTATACATAAACAATTTATTGAATATGTTTTAATTTCTCAAAATAATAAAAACAATGCCTTATATTTTTATATAAATTTCTTAATATTAATATAGCATACAAATAATTCCCTATAAGTATTGAAAACATTTCTCATATGTTCGAAATATGGCACGTTGTCCGTGAAGGAAACTGCGGACATGAGTAACCCCTCCATATAAAGCTTGTCCTGGAACTATGAGCTGATCCCAAAAGTTTGGGAGAAGAGTTTTGTTACTGTTGTTACTTTAAACTTCACCATTGCATATTATAGATTATTTGAACTGCCGTGAAACTTTTGCATGTCCAGTTTAATTAATTAATTATTTTTAGTAGTACTTCTCTCCCTTACTTTCCGCAAATTGCATATGGGTTTATTTATTAAGGCTGTTGAGATTTAACAGTGAAAATAGAGTTTTGAAGACACAAGTCAGGTTTTAAGAGGTATGGTGAAGAGGATGTTAGTAGTTGTGAGGATATTGGCTGAAGTGGGAAGAAAATGAGTTTGAAGTTTAATTTGAAGATTTTCAAGTGAAGAATTTGAGGTCATCTTTAAACTCTGAAGAGGCAAGGTTAGCAGCCAAGTGCTTGCTTGTATTATATCAAGTGCACCTATTGAAACATTTTCTTTTAAGTCCTAAATATTGTTCTTGTAAATCACCTGGATCACTCTCATTGACTGCTGTTATTTTGTTGCAGGATTAATTAATGGCTATATTGTAGAATTATCATAATGTTTCACCATATTTACAAATTAATACATTGTACCGATCTGTTTACACTTAGAAATATATTTCCTTTTCTTTAAGGTACAACTGCACATGCCTTTGTTGCATAGTTCTTTTATCCTGTTTCTTTTTTCGAAGAAGGTGAAAGTTTGAGAGATATCAAAATTGAGAATCAGAAATTGAACTATTTGCAAGTATCGCTTGTACTGGGAATTTCGGAGTAGATTTTGATTTTAATTGTCCAGTTGCACAATTCAAAGAAGATTTCTTAGGAAAAATTAGGAGATTGAGATTTTTGTAATACAAATTTTATGAGTTCTCTTATGACATTTAGATTATAATAGGTGAGATTTTTAAGGCTCCAAGTGGATATTGGAGGTGAGAGGTGGGTGTTGCTTGGAACATAACACGTGGCATGTTTTGATCATAGAAAATATAAGAAGAGGAATAGTTTAAAGGTTTGTCCATTTCTCTTCTAGATATGGTTTTTGGTGGGTTCTTCTTTTATTCTTTCATTTATTTATTTTTCATCATTTTTTAGGGTTAATTACTTAATTGCAGATAGACCGCTGCAGTATCATTGTTTTGAACTTACATGCCCCTGTAGTTTCATCTCATTCAGATAGACACCCTGGGTACACTTTTTTTTGACTCTTTTACCTGGGTGACATTTTGGCGGATAGTACCCCTGGGTAAAATTAGTGAGTATCTGAGGTAAGAGAGTAATTTAAAAAAAAAGAGGAGGAAGAAGAAGAATAACACCCAGGCGGTCTATCTGTTAAAATGAAACTGCATGGTAAAACTAACGATACTACAGGGGGTCTATGTGCAATTGACTCTATTTTTATGATTAATTGAAATTTTAGGGTTATGATTTAGTAAAGGAGATGAAGAATGAGGAAAGGATCAATGGGTCTATAGGTAACAGATAGAGGGTGAAAATATAAAAAAAGGTCACATGCTAGTGAATGGGGATACAACTAGTAGCAGCAGAATATGGCAGACTAGAAAGTCGGGTAAATATTAACGTGTGTAGCTACTAAAGTATCGGTATTCGTTTGTAAATTGGTGAAACATTGTGGTAAGCTTCTTACAATTTAGCCATTACTAATTCTTGACTCTCTTTCTCACAAGATCAATTCTGTCCACTGCAGGGAGCCTCGTGGATTTGGCTTTATTCAATATGTGGACCCAGCTGATGCAGCTGAAGCCAAGTACCAAATGGATGGGCAAATTCTTCTAGGTCGTGAATTGACTGTTGTGTTTGCAGAGGAAAACCGAAAGAAGCCAGCTGACATGAGAGCAAGGGAGGGAGTCAGGTAGCTTTATAATAACTTCTCATAGTATCAAGTTTTTGGTAGTGTGGGATCTGATTTACTGTGAATTTCATTGTAGTCTTTTCATGTCTTACATAGCCAACTATATAACATAACGAGCAAAATTGACCCGTGCGAAGCCACAACATTAGCATGAAGAAGCCTAAAAAATAATGGTTTGAATATTTGATATCAAAACACACCCAATATGTCAGCACTTAGAAAAAAAAAATTATTTCAGTGGAGTATTTTGGGTCGAAGAGTGATTTGGAAGTGGATGGGTTTAAAAGTAAATGGTGGCAGAACTTTGGGTTTATAACAAAAATCCTTTCCTTGAAGGGGTAGATTTAAAAATAAATGAGGATAAAACTTTGGATTATATGCAAAAAAACTGATCTATGATTCATGCAGTTGACGGAGCAGTAATATGAAAAAAAGGCAAATAATTAACAAATTAAGCATTTTGTTTACAAATATACAAAATACCTTATGACTTAGAACAAAAATATAGCACCAAAAAAAATAAAATAAAATAAAATAAAATAAACACTTGCACCGTGTACCAAATTGATGAAATGCAAAGTGGATCCAAATTAATTCAGTAGTATTTTTTATCTAAGAGCGATTACTGAAGTGAGTAAGTTTAAAAATAAATAAGGATTATACTTTAGTTTTATGGACAAAATAATTTTTTGTGAAAGGGGGTGGGTGTATAAATAAATGAGGGTATGATTTTGGGTTTATAGGGGGAAACATACACATCTCTCAATAATTGCGATATTAGTTGAAAAAAACTAAAAATTTTATAGACAAAAATAATGTCTTTTTGAAAGTGGGTGAGTTTATAAATAAACGAGGGTACGATTTTGGGTTTATGGGAAAACAACCATATACAGCTCTCAATAATTGCGATATTAGTAGGAAAAAGCAAAAAAGTAAGGATTTAAGATTTAGTATAAAAATGTGTATACCTAACTACTTTGAACAAAAATATAGCAAGCTATTGTAAAATAATGTAAATTATCGTATACCAAAGTACTGAAATACAATATGGATTAAAAAATAATTCTGTGGATTATTTTGGGTCAAAGAATTACTTAGAAGTGGATGGCTTAAGAATAAATAGAGGCAAAACTTTGAATTTATAGGTAAAAGTTACCATCTACATCTTTTCATACCCAATATACTAAAGTTAATAAAAGGTAGTATTCATAAGCACTATTCATCTTCCATTAACTTTAATATACCTATAAATAAAAATGACCAGAGCTTCTGCATAATAAGAGTGGAACATTAAAGGATTGGTTGCTTGTGATTAAAGCGGTCACTAGGTCAACAGTAGCTACCACTGTTTACATGAATTTTATCCCTATAACGTACAGATCAGTTTCATCCCATTATTTTTCAGTAGAAGGAACCCTCAAATGTAATTGTTTCATAAATATCTGAATATGGAACAAATTGAAGGGAGGGGTATTATTTTGATATGACACAGAGATTCAAATCAGGTTATTGAAGAAGTTTTTGTATTTTTCCTGGGTTTATCATGTTACTTGCATGGCTTGCTTGATTTTTGATCTTGCATAGTTTGCTGGCATCACTAATGGTGGATTTGTGATAATGTGATGATCACTTTGATATAACAAGTGAGTGACGCAAAGTGCTCAATGATACATGAGATTTCTATCTTTAGGGTTGCATTGTGGATACTAGATATAGTAGAAGTTGTTTGCGAGATATTAGAGTTCATGCCGATTATGGACAACACGTCTTCATTATCACGATTCTTGTATGTGCATGCAAGAATTTTGATTTCGCACTCGTGACTGTCTGTTCTTATGTGGTTTTTTATTCTTTCAAATATTTATCATTTGTTTTTTCAGTGCACGATATGATCGGAGATCCCCCCACCGTTCTCGTTCTCATCGATATTCTCGCTCCCGTTCCCCAAGATATTCTCGATCCCCGCGACGTAGATCTCGCTCTCATAGCCGCAGTTACTGTTCTCCTTCACCGAAGAAGCAAAGCTACTCTCCTCCTCCGAGGAAGCAAAGCTACTCTCCTTCTCCAAGGCCGCAGCGGGAGTACTCCAGGTATATTTTTGTTGTTAGTTATTTGGTAAATTTCGGAAAACCCTCCTTCACCATGTGCGTTTCTCGTATAATCCCCCTTCACTTTTAAAACGCCACAAAACCCTCCTTCAGTTTTGGGTTCTCAGAAAAGCCCCTTCAACTTTCAATATTAAAAAAAACCCCTATCTGCATTTACCATAATTTTCACATGGGTGGGTAAAATTACGCAGGGGTATAATTTTCCCCTAGTGAAAAATGTGGTTATTGCAGTTAGGTTTTCTTTTCTTTTCTTTTTTTTGGGGGAAAACTGTTAAAAGCTGAAGGGTTTTTTTTCTGAGAACCCCAAAGCTTAAGGGAGTTTTTGTGGCATTTTAAAAGAAGCGCGCAAACTTAAAGCTGGTTTTGTGAAATTTTAGCTTAGTTGTTTTGCATGACATACTTGTTCCAAGGATCAATCTCGTACATTGACTTTGGTTCTTGGCCACAGGTCGGTTTCACCTGGTGAAAGGGCGCACGGGGAGCGATCGTATTCTCGTTCTCCTCCGGTGGACAACAGGTTGAGGAGCAGGAGCCCTTACGAGGATGAAGGGCAAAGGGAGAGGTCTCGCTCCTTAAGCCGATGAAGCCCATAGATCTTGAATATTTTCTGCTAGTAGGATGAGGTTTTAGGGTTGTAGTGAAGGGGGATATTTGGACTTGGATTTTATGATGAAATAACTGAGGATATCATAATCTTTAATGTACCTCTGATGAGGTAACCAAATGTATTTTTTGGTTAGCATTTGTTCTGTGTGATTGCTCGTTGTTGTATCCAGTTCAAGTAGATGATGGAAAACGATACTCTTTTGTGCTGTTAATTTTCTTTTACGACGCGTTGTTTGAAACTCATGAAAGTAGCTGCTGTTTTTTAAGTTGGTTAAAATTTGAGAAGGCGAGGGTTCTTATGAAATGTTTTATTTTCTTTTCTATGGAGAGTGTACACTTTTTGTAACTAAGTTCACCTTCAAATTGTTTACTTATGTTTCACAGGTTAGTTTTCTTTTAAACGTATATAACTTTGTATCCGTATTACCCCTAGAGCCTGTCTATAGTTAATAATATGTGACTTTGTTATTTTCTGTTATTCTATCTTTAAGTTGTTTTCTTAAATATCAGTTATCAAAATTTTGGTGGAGCCATAAAGGAAAGTAATTTTAAAAAAACACTGTCCAGACGCGAACCCATTTTCCCGTTTTCGGATTTGCATGAAGCGTTCTGGCCCATTTCGAAAGTAAATCCAGTCTGATAGAATTAGGATCATAAACCCCCAATTTATTTATTTAATTTAATAAACCAAAAACCGCTTCATCAGAATCTTCTTCTTCAATGGCTGCTCACCGCGAGGAGAAGAAGAAATCTCAGGGGCAAAACCTAATCATTTAGGCTCGAAAACTGTTAAACCCTTCAAGAAATCGAAAAAGAACATTAAACCCCAAGACGACTGTCCTGAATTCTCTAGAGGTAAGTCCTTGCTTGCTATTTTTGTGGGGTTTTTTGTTTTTGTTTTTGTTTTTGTTTTTTGTTTTGTTAATTTTGGTAGACTTATATTCGTAGGTTCGGGTGGAGGGAGCGTTTTCAGCGGCACTTTAAAGGTATGTGGAAAAAAAAGGAGGAGGTATTTTTTCGTTTTGCATCCTTGATTTTGTATTAAATGTAATGTTTAATTTTTTATCAGTCAAATTTACCACTTTTATTTGCATCCATTTATCTTCAGAAAACAGTTTGTGTTTATTTGACCCAATAATGAATTCATTTGCCATTGAGGTAAACCACATTGTCAGAAATATCAGCAGTTTCATTGACCGAATAATGGTTCAAACTATATTTTGGAAAATGAAGAAATCTTACACTGGTAATGGCAGTGATGGTCGCGTTATGTGAACTTGTGGAGCTACTTGTGATTCTGGTAAAACTTTCCAGAGAGTGATAGATAACTCACGGTTCAACCAAATGATTATTGATCAGGAAGATGACGGGCCTCAAATTCTTTCACAAGCAGAGCCAAGGGCTTCTGTCCTTCCTCTCCCGGTTTCACTTGATCTCTCTGAAAGTTCTGATATTGACGAAGATGTAACCGAGAAACAGGGGAGCAACAATCTGGTTGCTAAGAAGAGACGCATATGTGAAAAGAAAAAAGCAAAGGAATATAGGTATATATGCTTTCTATCCTTACCATTTTTCTGTTTTTCTGAGCATGGAGTGGTTAGTGGAATTGAGTAAGCTACATAATCTTTTTTTTAAACAGAGAGCTTGAAATAACTGCGGCTGAAGAGAGAATCTTACGGAAGGATGTACCGTGTACAGAGGAAGATTTTTGAAAAATTAGTGAGGATCTCTCCAAACAGTAGTTTTGTTTGGGTGAAGTACATGGCCTTCATGGGGTCACTCGCAGATGTCGAGGAGGCACGATACGTTGCTGAAAGGTATATATTTTGAGTTTTTCTCGTCGGAGGGTCAGAAAAACTCGTGCTGGTTTATTATGAGTAAATATGGCTTGGGATATCTAGGCCATTTTTAGCATAGATATATGCACCTCGAAAGGAATGTGAATTACAAATCATATGAGCGGAACAGGTTCTCCCAAGGCTCCATAACTCCTCTGTATTTAGTCCGTTCCCAGAACTGAACGGGCCCTGTGAATAAACTTCAAGGTCTTAGACATTATATGCATGTAACTGACCTTTTCTTGATCACAGTCTAGGATTCTAGTGTTAAACATTTCCCAGCTAAATAACAAACATTCGTGACCGCTCTGTCTCTGATTAGGAATTTGCTTTCCATGCTTGTTATCGAAAGATTTTTTTAGAAGTTTACTTAAGACGCTTAGCTAATTTCTGCATTTCTCATTGATTGAATTAGGATAACCTTACTTGAAAAGATATATATTGAATTCTATAAAAGGATTACTTATTGCCATTTCTAGGAAGAAATTTTCATGATTTTGTTCTTGAATCCATATTCAAAGTGTCCTTTCTCATTTCCAAAGGGCTTTGAGAACGATAAACTTCGGAGAAGAGAATGAGAAGCTGAATATTTGGACTGCCTATTTCAATTTAGAGAATCAATATGGTAATCCTCCTGAGGTAAAATTATCATCTGTTTAATGTTTATTTAGCAAAATAAGCAATGGTAGATTTTTCACTATTATTTTTTTTCCTCCCATAACTAGGAGGCTGTTAGAAAAATCTTCTGGAGATACACTTCAGTACTGCGATCCCAAAAGGGTCCATCTTGCTCTACTTGGGATGTTCGAAAGAGCGGAGCAACATAATCTGGCAGAAGATCTTCTTCAAAGGTTGGCGAAAAAATTCAAAACATCATGCAAGGCTAGTGATAATAAGTTTTTGGGTTAATTGCTGGTAGACCCTCTGCAGTTCTATTGTTGCAGATAGACCTCCCGAGTAAATTTTTTGATTCTTTTACCCTCAAAGAAAGAGAAAATTGTTTTTTTTTTTTTGACAAATAGACCTCTTGAGGATAAAAGAGTCAAAAAAAAAAAAGAAAGGGGAAAAAAATAAAAAAAATCACTCACGGGGTCTACCCGCAATTGGGCTAGGGGTCTATTGGCAACAATAGCACAACCACAATTATTTTTCCTGCCTATACGATCAGCGCAGTTTCTTTATGTTCTTTTCCCAATTGTAGATATGGTTGCATTGCGTGCAAAGCCTCTTGAAGCAATGCAAAGAGGGAATTGATTCTGTAGTAAACCGCGCTCTTCAAAAGTCTTCCTCGTAAAAAACACATTAAGTTTATTTCAGCAATCCTTGAGTTTAAATGTGTTGTACCTTATCTAGGTAGGTCAATGCTTGAATATATACTACGGGATTATCCTAAGAGAACAGATCTTTGGAGGGTTTACGTTGATCAAGTAATTCATCGAGAACCCTATTAATGTGTAAACTTTAACATACTTAAAAAAGAAAATTTTCACTTACAAAATGGGATCCATGCAGGAGATCCGCCAGGGTGATCCAGAAGTCATTCGAGCTTTATTTGAGAGGGTAACATCTTTAAGCCTTCCTCCAAGAAAAATTGAGGTATACAATCAATAGTTTACCTTTTTTGTAGCATATATTCTAGGAATACTGAAATCACACCAAGTTCTGATACTCTCAACAATCCATTTCACTTGCTTGTGCTGTTTCCCCCTTTATTAAACTGTTTTTCGAATAATTTGCAGTTCTTATTCAAGAAGTTTCTCAACCACGAAAAGTCACAGGGTGATGAAGAAAGAATTGAACATGTCAAGAAGAAAGCAATAGAATGTGCAGAGAGCTTGAAATGAACCTGTTTGTGAAACTGGATTTGTTGGAGAAAGAATCGAATCTAGCGTCGATCCTTGCTACCTCATCACAATGAAAAAAAGCCTAACCAGACTTAGCTGCTGATATGTAAGTTCAGTTTGTGCAAAGCTACAAAATTGCAGAATTTTCAGGAATAATAGATTTTTATGTGGGTCGCCAATTTAAATTTATTTGTGATAATAGTTTTACGAGTGATCCTGCCCCAAGTTTTTGATGCCTATGTATGTAGAAAAACATTGTAGCCATTCAGTATTTTGAAAAAACTTTATTTAGAGAGCATCAAGTGCCTGGTTTTGTTTCTGTTTCCTTTTCTGATGTGTTTATGAACTTAAAGGTTCATGATGCAACTTGCATTGAAAGTTTTTATTAGCTACTCCACGTAGGGGAGCTAAATTCTTCTTACTTTCCAATTAAGTTAAAGTAAGCTCAATGACACTTAGCTTGGGTATAAAATTGAAGAGCGACTATAATAGAGTATAATATTACAATTCTCAATATTCATCACTTTCAAAGCATACATTACTGAAGATTTCCTTTACATCTTATTCATGCTTAGTATTCTCCAACAACCAGAGAAGCAAAACAAACATTAAAGCAAAGAAAACAAAAAGAGAAAACAAGAGAAATATAGATTTCATTAACACATTATGGGAGAACAAAAGAGCAACCTGAACTAATTACAGCTACAAAACTATACAAAATTGTGAAAGCATGAACAATACTACAACCACAAGCTCTAGCAGAAAACACTCCCTCTTATCCCCACACTCATACAACACGGAGAATATCTGGATCTTCAAGAGTGCTGGTTTAATTATCTTTAAGGCCACCAAAATTATTATTCAGCTGGAGAGTAGTCTTCCCTCATTCTTACAAAGAAAGCCCTGCAAAGAGCAGCTCCAGTTCCTCTTCTTGCGAGATAGTCCTCTGACATACGAAACAAACTCGCATGAAAAACAAGAATCTATAGATTGCGGAAGTTAAAGGCATAATAGCTCACGTTCTGAAATGAATTAGACTACTATGAAACTGCTTATAATGGCGACCAGACTATGACATGATAGTGCACAATAGAATAATTTGGCTGTAACTACAAACAAAGCCAATATCCATATGGAAGGAGAGATGACGAAACATTTACTCTGCAAATACTTAGAAAACAGAAATGAAGAATTTAGCCCAAAGGTAATGATAATTATATTTACAACACTATTGCCAAACAACTGTTAAGGGGATTAAAGTGTAAATAGCACTCCACATTACCATCTTATATGATATATCAAATAAGATGGATCATGTCCTCAACTTCACCATATTGACAAATGATTAACCCTAAATAAAGAAAGTGATTACTCCTAGGTATTTCTCAACCACCACCTACAAGTCTCGTGCGTTAATTTGTTTTCCTGTTTTACTAAAAATTTATATTGTATATTGTATATATATTTGGTTTTCGTCCAACTAATACTATATCCTTTTGATTTGATCATTTTGATTTTATTCGAATAGATGAACCACGTCCTCAAACCTCACCATTTGATAAATGACTATTCTTAAATAATGAAAGTGATTACTCATAGGTATTTCTCGACCACCAATATGTCTTACATGCTAATGCTTTTTCACTGTTTTACTAAAATTGCATTCGATATAGTATATATATTGTTTTTGTTCGACTAATGCTACATCCTTTACATTTGAGAGAGCTTCTCTCCACCGTTCTACTCTATAAATTATCTAGTTTGATACCACATCATGACAAACCCACAACATGAGAATAAACAAAAACCTACGGCATGACCAAAATTATTATCATCAAGCAAACACCATCTTTAATTTGTCAATTTTTGATTTTTCACATGTATACCATGTTTAGTCTATGATCAGATTATTTTACACAATCGCGGCCAAGTAGGCAAACTTGGGCTATGTTACTTAACCAGCTCCCGTTCCTAATATGGTGACACTTAGAATTGCAGAGATAATAAGGTGTATATATAAAGCAGTACTGGCAACCCACATTATCAGCTATCTGACATATTAAAAAAAAATGATAAACAATCATTAACTACAGTGACATAAACAATGTTCATGCATATTCATAAACAACAATGTTTATGCATATGTAATGACATGAAAGAAGAACAAAGTATAAATACGTAAATCCAATGTTGGAATAAGATACTCTACTCACTGGAATAGAAAGAAGATGCAGAATCTTGTTCAGCACTTTGATCCGGTGAAGTGCATAGCTGCTATTGGAAGGGAGCTTGTTCACTCTCGCCATCTCGGCATGAGCAGCAGCCTTTTTGTTCTCGTAATCTGTTTGACTCAATTTGTTCGTACCCAGATTATTATTGTTTCCGGTGCCATTATGTGACTGATCAACGACGTTGTTTTCGTTCATATAATCCATCCTTACTGCAAACTGGAGAATTTTATAATATAGACAAGTAAAAAAAATATAGAAAATTAAAAAAGCTTATTAGCATTCAAATTTAATTGAAAGTTAGCTTTGAATTAGAGGGAAAAACTTTGCATATGAGTGACTATGGTAGTTAGGATTCTGCAGTACAATCTATAGTAGCCGAAGAGCAAGACCAATGTCATGGGGTTCATAAGACAAATAGACTATCGTACCAAGAAAAATCACCCGGTGCGAGAAATTTAAAGTTCACAGGGGTTTTGTGAGACAGCCTAAAATTAGGAGGTTTTATGGAAAAAAAAAAAGGTTCAAGGGGGTTATCCACAACACTCCCAAAGTTCAGCAGAGTTTTCTCGAGTTAAAAGTAGTTGAAGGGGATTATCTGCAACACACCCAAAGTTTTTTTTTGGTTTTTTTGTCGGGGGTTCTGAAATTATCCCTAAGAAATTCAATGACATGCGTTTTGGACAGTGTATAACCATGCTAATCTCTAAATCATTAGCAAAGAAGAATATGCCATTAAATAAGCTTATAGAGTGTCACTTGCAAAATTCAAGCTACATTCCATCCCACTTCTTACAAAATAAGTTAGAGAACCAAGTCCATTAATTAAATGATTACAACCTTGATAAAGTATCTAGCTATCTCGAATTCTCAAGCTTTAAACATAAAAATGCTGTGAGAAAAAACTCATCATTAAATGAAATTGCTTCCGAATTTCCAAAATTTTATTGTTCCAATCAAGAATTTCCAGTTCCCTTTAAAATTTTCACGAACAGGGTAGCGAATCAAGTACAACCCTAATCAACAAATAACAAAGTTAATTCCTAGAATTAGTAACCAAAAAGAAAACTTCATATTCTATCATTAGATCAAAGCCCACAATTATAATAATAATTTTGTAAAATTAAAAGAATTTGCGCATAAATAGTTGATCAAAAGGCAGAAATATTCGCGCTTACCTCTCGAATTCCTTCGGAAATTCCTGGGTTGCGTGTGGGAGTCGAGAACCCTCCAATTTATGGCCGCTGTTGGGGGAAAGAGTTGGGCCCTAGTCAGTGGGCTTTGATTCTGGGCTGTAGCCCACCAAAACAAATGCACGTGCAAAGGCAAATAGATGCAGGGCGTAAGTGCAAAATCTCCATACAATCACAAAGAGGAATACCATACTGAATATAGTTTTGACAAGGGTATGGATGCATAAATCCGAAGCATACATTACGAGATTAATCCCACTTGATGATCTGAGGAGGACTCGGGAACTCCATCGATCGTCGATAGAGGTAACTCTAGGGTTTCCATTACAGTAGAGTCTTCTCGAATTATTTTTCCTAATTTTTCTTCTTCTTCTTTTGTATTGATTGAGCATCGCGGTTCTAGATCTGTCGATGAATTAGGGTTTCGTCAGGGATTACTGCTAACCAGGGCCGTTTTCTCTTCCCAATCTCAGCAGGTTTTGTTTTGATCGGTTCATCAATGGCGGCGGAATCGAAATCTATGGCTACTGAAGGTAATCTAGGGTTTTTTTTGCCTCTTCTGCTGCTGCACTTTTCTACCTTGTATCTGCCTTTTTGTCAAAATTTAGCATAATTTTGATTTTGATTAGTTAATGGCTCAAATTACCAATCTCTTTGGTAAAAATTTAGCATAATTTTGATTTTTTTTATATTTAATGTTCTTTAACTTCAGGCCTATGCAAGATGAAGATGGATACTCCTTTTGCACTCCGTGGTATTGGTTGAAAATTTCATACTCTTTGTTTTGTTTAACAACTTTGAAACTATTTGCAAGCATTTATTCGATTCGTAATGTCATACATGATGAACAACCTTGTATATGCTAGGCTATCTCGCTGGAGCCAATTCCAAGTACCAAATGATGGGTGGATTTCAGAGTACCAGATTTTCGAGCGGTCCGTCCATTGCGGGCCCCACCAAGCCAAGTGTTGGACTTCGTGGAAGCAGAGCTCTCCATGGGAGCCGGGTTCTGGCCGAATCCTCCAAAGGAGCTTTCTTGAATCGCCCATTGTCACCTCATTTGGCTCTTAAGAAGCCACAGCTTAGTGCGACCTATTCCATTTCCCATCGTATTTTTGGAGCTGTTTTAGCTGGTGGTATCATGGTGATCCCAATCGCTATGAAGTTCAGTCTCTTATATGATGTATGAGAGGCGATGAATATGTTGCACTTGCTTCATGTGGTGCATTTTCTTGAAATCTATTACCAGCACAAGTTCATAATATCTTTTCTGGATCAAATGAATAAGTAATGGTTGTCTGCTTGTTTTTCTGATATTTGCAAACTGAAATGACCGAGAAATCGGTGGATGATGTAATAATGATTGTATTGTTTAATGCGTTTAGTGATTGCATATTGATATGCAACTTTTCTGGTCTTTTGTATGCACGTGAGCTTGCCCCTGAGCCATTTTTCCGAATCATGTTGTCCTGAGTGTTCATGTGGTGTTTGTCTTTTTTTTGGGGGGGGGGGGGGGGGGGGGCAAAAATTAAAGGCGTCTAACTGGAAATATTCCT
>JBAKGM010000326.1:44480469-44498976 GCA_037177215.1 Asparagus racemosus
ACTACAACTACCTACTGCTTTTTGATAAACACAAGATGCCGCGGAAATAAAACAATAAGCAAAGCAATAAGCTTAGAACATAATCAAAATCAATCACAATCAAAACACACAAAAATTGCATAGTGGTTTAGATAAACAATCCCACATCGGCTGTTCATTCTAGCGAAGGGGCTTCCTCACTATGATGAAAGTTATTTTGAACTATAAACCCGATTCAATAGACTTACAAGACCGAAACCCTAGTTTACTCCAAACTAGTTGTCTAGCCTAAATTCTTTTAGCTAGTGACCAATCTCTCAATTCAACCTTAGCTTGAGAATGCCGTAAACCCTTAATTCACACCGGCTTGAGTATGTCGTAAAAACAAGTTTAAAACTATGTAACAAATATCAATTAAGCTCAACACAAAAAGATCTTATAGTCCTTTATTTATGCAAACTGTTCTCTGAAGGATTTAAGTGAAACTCAATAAAGAATGTTGTTGATCTTGAAGTCCAAGGGTAACACTCCTTGAAGGTTGATGATCTAATGGTGTAGAACAATGTTGACGAAGTCTAAGCAAGAATAATAGCAAAAGTTGAAACCCTAGACCTCTCTCTCTTCCTCTCTTTTTCTCTATGAATTAGATCAGGAATTCTCTAATAAAATCGTGAGGAAAGAGCTCTTAAATAGCCTTAGCAACAATGGTTCAGCTTGAGACCAAATTAGATCGGGATTCTGAAATCATGCTGCCACTTATTGATGTGACTCATTGATGAGCATAGCTCCAGGCTCATCGATGAGCATGTTGTCTCATCGATGATCGAAACCCTGTAATCAATTTTTTTTTCTATTGCTCTCTGTTCTTCTCATACTGATCGATGATCTTGACCTCCTCATCGATGAGCTCAGCTCAAGGCTCATCGATGAGCACGTTGTAAATCATCGATGAGTAACAACCTGTTTTGCTGATTTTAACTTATTTTCTTGCTCTCTTCACTTTCAAAGATGATTCTAACTTCTTGTAGCGTTAGACCTATATGAATGTTTATTATTCATCAAACTAAGTCAAGTGTACGGACACGTACAATTATGGTCCTAACAAACTCCCCCTATTGATAATAACAAACCAAAAAAATTGAAATCAAAACAACGAATATGTGATACATGAAATGTGTCAAACTCAGTTTCATAACAAATGAAATATGATATGCAAACTCCCCCTACGCGTTCATGAGCTATAACCCCCAATATTTTGTCATTTTTAGTCATTTTGACCCATTTGCAAATAATTTTGCAAAGGTCAAAATTCATGATTCAAGAACTATAACCCACAATTATTGATCATTTTTAGTGGTTTCAACTCATTGGCAAATAATTTCCTAAAGGCCAATATTCAAGATTTCATGAGCTATAATAGATGATTTTTGCCATTTTTACTCATTTTGACCCATTAACAAATAATTTTGTAGAATCCAAAATTTAAAATTTCATGAGCTATAACCTAGGATTTTTGACCATTTTTAGTTATTTCGACCTGTTGACAAATAATTTTGTGGAGGTCAGTTTAACGATTTGATGAGCATTCATC
This sequence comes from Asparagus racemosus, assembly GCA_037177215.1. Taxonomy (NCBI): domain Eukaryota; kingdom Viridiplantae; phylum Streptophyta; class Magnoliopsida; order Asparagales; family Asparagaceae; genus Asparagus; species Asparagus racemosus. The sequence goes on from JBAKGM010000326.1 coordinate 44,482,040, forward strand.
CACGATTTACGCCAGTTTTAGTTATTTCAATCGGTTTGCAAATAATTATGCAGAGGCCAAAATTTACGATTTCATGAATTATAACCGACAATTTTTGGTCATTTTTAGTCTTTTTGACCCGCTGGCAAATAATTTCACGGAGATCGGAATTCACAATTTCATGAGCTATAACTCATAATTTTTGGGCATTTTAGTTGTTTTGACTTATTGGAAAATAATTTCATTGAGGCCAAAATTGATGATTTCGTGAGCTATAACATAGGATTCTTAGCCAATTTAAGTGGTTTAACCCATTGGTAAATAATTTCCCAGAGGCCAAAATTTAATATTTCATGAACTACCCACAATTATTGGCCATTTTTAGTCTTTTTGACTCATTGGTAAATAATTTTGCCAATGCCAAAATTCACAATTTCTATACCCCATGATTTTTTACCAGTTTTAGTCATTTTTCCACCCATTAGTAAATAATTTTGCAAAGTCTAAAGTTCACGATTTGATGAGCTATAACAATAATTTTTAACTATTTTTAGCCATTTCAACCCGTTGGCAAATAATTTCATAAAGACCAAAATTGACAATTTGATGAGCTATAAGTCACAATTTTTTGTCATTTTAATTATTTTGACACTTTAGCAAATAATTTCGTAAAGGCCCAAAATGATGCATTCATGAGCTATAACCTACGATTTTGGCCATTTTTATTGATTTCGACTTGTTGATTAATAATTCACTGGAGGCAAAAATTCACGATTACATAAACTATAACTCACAATTATTAGCTACTTTTTGTCATTTCGTCTCATTGATACATAATTTCGTGAAGGTCAAAATTCATGATTTTTTAACCTATAGCCCATGATTTTTGTCCATTTTAGTCGTTTCGACCCCTTTAAAAATAATTTCGTAGTGGCCAAAATTCACGATTTCATGAGCTGTAATTCATAATTTTTAGCCGTTTTTAGTACTTTTAACCTATAGACAAATAATTTCACAAAGCCCAAAATTCATGATTTCATGAGCTATGACATATGATCATTAGGCATTTTTAGTCATTTCGACTTATAGGTAAATAATATTGTGGAGTTAAAAATTCACAATTTCATAAGCTATGATAGACAATTTTCGACTATTTTTATTCATTTCGACCCATTGGCAAATACTTTTGCAGATGCTAAAATTCACAATTTTGTGAGCAATAACTCATGTTTTTTTAACCATTGTTGTTGTTTCGACCCGTTGGCATATATTTTTATGGAGGCCAAAATTTATGATTTTGTGAGTTTATAATCCATAATTTTTAGCCATTTTTAGTTGTTTCGGCCCATTGGCCAATAAATTTCCTAGGGCAAAAATTAACGATTTACCCACGATTTTTGGTAATCTTTCGTAGTTTCGACTCATTGACAAATAATATTTCGTAGATAAAAATTCATGATCTTGTGAACAATAATCCACGATTGTTGGCCATTTTTAGTTATTTCGACCACTGATAAATAATTTCGCGCATACCAAAATTTACGATTTTATGAGATATAACCCACGATTGTTGGTCATTTTTAGTTGTTTTCAACCCATTTGTAAATAATTTCACGGTGGCTAAAATTCATTATTTTATGAGTTATATTCACGATATTTGGCCATTTTTAGTAGTTTGGGCCCATAGGCAAATAATTTCACGGACGCTCAAATTCATGATTTCATGAGCTATAACCCATAATTAGAGATCATTTTTACTCAATTCGACCCATATGTAAATAATTTGCAAATTAAAAAAAATCATATTTTCATTAACTATAATAGATAATTTTTGGTCATTTTTAATCATTTTGACTTGTTGGCAAATAATTTTATGGAGGAAAAAATTCACAATTTCATGAGCTATAATCGAAATTTCAATTGTTTTGACCCGTTAGCAAATAATTTTGTGGAGGTCAAAAATCATAATTTCTTGAGCTACAACCCACAAGTTTTATGGAGGTAAAAATTCACGATTTCATTATCTTTAGGCCATGATTAGCGTTTTTTACCCATTGGCAAATAATTTTGCAGTAATAAAATTTCATGATTCCATTTTAGTAGCTTTGACTCATTGACAAATAATTTTGTGAATGCCAAAATTTATGTTTTTATGAGCTATACCTCACGATTTTTGGCCAAATTTATTTATTTTGATTAGTTGGCAAATAATTTCTCAGAGGTAAAAATTCAAAATTTCACGAGTAATAGTTCATGATTTTTGGTCATATTTAGTTGCTTCGACTAGCTAGCAAATAATTTCGCTTAGGAAAAATTCACAATTTCAAGAGCGATAGCCAACGATTTGACCCTATTTTTAATCATTCTGATCCCTTTGCAAATAATTTCCTGGAGGCCAAAATTCATGATTGTTTTTCCTTAGCTATAGCCAACCCCTTTTGGCCATTTTTAGATGTTTCAACAAGTTAGCAAATAATTTTGCGGAAGCAAAAAAATTCATGATTCATAGGCTATATCCCTCGATTTTTGGCCATATTTTGGTGTTTCGACCAGTAGGCAAATAATTTCACGGAGGCAAAAATTCAAGATATCATGAGTTGTAACCCATGAGTTTTGGTCTTTTTAGGTGTTTTGATCCCTCGGCATATAATATCCCAGAGGCAAAAAATCATGATTTAATAAGGTATAATAGACACTTTTTAGCCATTTTTAGTCATTTTGAACCCTTGACAAATAATTCCATTGAGGTAAAAGCTCATGATTCAAGAGATATAACCCACGATTTTTTACCATATTTAGTTGTTTTAACAAGTTTGTAAATAATTTCAGAAAGGTAAAACTTCATGATTTCATGAACTATACCTACAATGTTTGGCCGTTTTTAATGGTTTTGACTCATTTGCAAATAATTTTAAGGTGCCAAAATTTTTGATTTTATGAACTATTATCCACAATTTTTGGCCATATTTAATTGTTTCGGCCTGATGACAAATAATTTCCCGGAGGCAAAAATTCTTGATTTTACAAGCTGTAACCCACGATTTTTGGCCATTGTTAATAGTTTCGATTTGTTGGCAAATAATTTTATAGAATCAAAAATTTATGATTTCATAAGCTGACTCACGATTTTTGCCCCTTTTTAGTGGTTTCGACTTGCTGATAAATAATTTTGCAGAGGCTAAAATTCACGATTTCTTGAGCTAAAATTCATGATTTTTACCACATTTAGTTATTTCCATAAGTTAGCAAATAATTTCCTGGAGGCAAAAATTCACAATTTCAAGAGCTATAATCCATAATTTTTGGCCTTATGTAGTTATTTTAACTAGCTTGCAAATAATTTTGTTAAGGAAAAAAGTATCATTTCATGAGCTATAACCCACAATTTTACCCCATTTTTAACAGTTTTGATCACATGGCAAATAATTTACTGGAGGTCAAAATTCATAATTTCCTAAGTTATAACCAATCAAATTTGGTCATATTTAGTTGTTTCAACTAGTTGGCTAATAATTTCCCAGAAGCAAAAAAATACTCTATTCATTGGCAATATCCCATGATTTTTGACAATATTTTTATTGTTTCAGCCAGTTAGTAAATAATTTCGCAGAGGTAAAGATTTATGATTTCATGAGCTATAACACACAATTTTTAGACATTTTAGTCATTTCGAATGCTTGGCAAATAATTGTGTGCAGGCAAAAATTTCATGATTCATGACTTGTAACCCATGATTTGCCATATTTAGTTATTTCAACCAGTTGGCAAATAATTTCACGCAGGCAAAAATTTATGATTTCATGAGCTATAACCCACGATTTCAAGCTATTTTGGTTATTTCGATCCCTTGGCAAATAATTTCTCGAAGGTAAAAATTTACAATTTCTTGAGCTATAATCAATGAATTTTTGACAAATTTAATTGTTTCAGCAAGTTGGCACATAATTTGCGAAGGTAAAAATTCACGATTTCATGAGCTATAACCCATGGCTCTAAGCCATTTTTAGTAGTTTGGATCTATTGGCAAATAATTTCACAGAAGTAAAAACTCATGTTTTCATGAACTATAACTCATAATTTTTTGCTATTTTTTTTGTTTCAACTTGTTGGCAAATAATTTCACGGAGGCCGAAATTCATGATTTTATGATCTATAACCCATGTTTTTGGGCCATACTTAGCTATTTTGACCAATTGGTAAATAATTTTCTAGAGGCAAAAATTCATGATTTCATGCAGCGATAACGCACGATTTTTGCCCATAGTTAATTGTTTCGATCAGTTGGCAATAACATCGGTGTGGTAAAAATTCATGATTTCATGAGCTATAACCCACGATTTTTTAGCCATTTTCAAAGGTTTCGACCCATTGGCCAAAAATTAAGCGGAGGCAAAATTTACGATTTCATAAGCTACAACACACAATTTTTAGTCATTTTTAGTAGTTTCCACCCATTAGTAAATAATTTCACGGATACCAAAATTCACGATTTAATGAGCTATAAGAACTGATTTAGAGATATTTTTAGAGGTTTCGACTAGTTGGCAAAAAAATTTGCTAAGGTAAAAATTCATAATTTCATGAGCTATAACACATGCTTTTTGGCTGTGTTTAGTGCATTTAATCCGTTGGAAAATAATTTTGTAGAGGCTAAAATTAACGATTTAATGACCTATAACCCATGATTTGGGGCCATTTTTAAGTGGTTTCAACCCATTGATAAGTTATCTCACGGAGTTAAAAATTTCATGGAGCCCAAAATTTACGATTTAATGGGCTATAGCCCACGATTTGGGGCTATTTTTAGTGGTTTTAACCTGTTACAAAATAGCTTCGTAGAGGCAAATTTTCATATTTTTTTTGAGCAATAGCCCATGAGTAGTTTCTACTTGATGCCAAATAATTTTGCGGTGGCCGAAATTCACAATTTTATGAGCTATGACTCGCGATTGTTTGCTATATTTAGTTGATTCAACTAGTTGACAAATCATTATGCTGAGGCAAAAAATCACAATTTCATGCGCTATAACCACGATATTTGGTCATTTTTAGTGATCCTTTGGAAAATAAGTTCTCAAAGGCAAAAAATCACGATTTCTTGAGCTATAATCCATAATTGTTAGCCATATTTAGTTATTTCGTTGAGTTGGCATAGAATTTTATGGAGTTAAAAATTCACAATTTCATTATCTATAAGCCATGATTATTTTACCATGATTAGTGGTTTTGAACCATTGGCAAATAATTTTACAGAGGCAAAAACTCATAATTCCATTTTAGTTGGTTTCGATTCATTGGCAAATAATTTTATGGATGTCAAAATTTATGTTTTCATGAGCTATACCTCACGATTTTTGGCTAAATTTATTTGTTTTGACTAGTTGGCAAACAATCTCTCAGACGTAAATATTCACGATTTTATGAGTTATAGTCCATGAATTTTGGCCATATTTAGTTATTTCAACCATCTGGCAAATAATTTCGCTTAGGAAAAATTCACTATTTCATAAGCAATAACTAACGATTTTACCCTATTTTTAATCATTATGATCACTAGGTGAATAATTTTCTGGATGCCAAAATTCATGATTTTCTTAGCTATAAGCAATCCCTTTTGGCCATATTTAGATGTTTCGACTAGTTAGCACATAATTTCGCGGAAGTAAAAAATTCACGATTCGTAGGCTATATCCCATGATTTTTGGCCATATTTAGTTGCTTCAACCAGTAGACAAATAATTTCGCGGAGGCAAAAATTCAAGATCTCATGAGCTTACCCATGAGTTTTGGTATTTTTTAGTTGTGTTGATCCCTTGGTAAATAGTATCCCAGAGGCCAAAATTCATGATTTCATGAGATATAACAGACCCTTTTTAGCCATTTTTAGTCATTTTGAACCCTTGAAAAATAATTTCGTGGATGAACAAATTCATAATTTGTGAACTATAACCCACAATTTTAGGCCGTTTTAGTGGTTTTGACTCGTTTGCAAATAATTTTACAGTACCAAAACTTATAATTTCATGAGCTATAACCCATAATTTTTAGCCATATTTAGTTGTTTTGGCCAGTTGGCAAATAATTACGCAGAGGCCAAAATTTAGTATTTCATGAGCTATAGCCTACGATTTTTTATCATTGTTAGTGGTTTCGACCCGTTGACAAATAATTTTACAGAATGAAAATTTTACAATTTCATAAGCTACAACTCCCAATTTTGCCCATTTTTAGCAATTTAGAGTCATTGACAAATATTTTGTGCTGGTCAAAATTCACGATTTCATGAGCTATAACTCACGATTTTTTACCACATTTAGTTATTTCCACCAGTTGGCAAATAATTTTACGGCGGCAAAAATTCAAGATTTCAAGAGCGATAATCCATGGTTTTTTGCCTTATGTAGTTATTTCAACTAGCTTGCAGATAATTTTGCTGAGGAAAAGATTGACTATTTCATGAGCTATAACCCATAATTATACCCCATTTTTAATAGCTTCTTTCTAATGGCAAATAATTTACCGAAGGCCAAAATTCATAATTTCCTAAGCTATAACCAACTATTTTTGGCCATAATTTGTTGTTTTAACTAATTGGCAAATAACTTTGCAAAAGCAAAAAAATCACGATTCATGGGCTATATCCCATGATTTTTGGCAATATTTTGTTATTTCGATTAGTTAGCAAATAATTTCGCAAAGCTAAAATTTTATGATTTCATGAGGTATAACACACTATTTTTAGCCATTTTAGTCATTTTGAATGCTTGGCAAATAATTGTGTGTAGGCAAAAAGTTCAAGATTCATGACCTATAACCCACGATTTGCCATATTTAGTTGTTTCAACGAGTTGGCAAATAATTTCACGCAAGCAAAAACTCATGATTTCATAATCTATAATCCATGATTTTTAGCTACTTTGGTCGTATCGATCCCTTGGCAAATAATTTCTCAGAGGCAAAAATTCGCAATATCCGGAGCTATAATCAATTATTTTTGGCCAAATTTAGTTGTTTAAGCAACTTGGCACATAATTTTGCCAAGGTAAAAATTCACAATTTCATGAGCTATAATCCATGGTTCTATGTCACTTTTATTGGTTTGGACCCCTTAGTAAATAATTTTATAGAGGCAAAAACTCACGATTTCATGAGCTATAACTCATAATTTTTTGCTATTTTTTATGGTTTCAACTCATTGACAAATAATTTGGTGGAGGCTGAAATTCATGATTTTATGAGCTATATAACCCACAATTTTGGGCCATATTTAGTTGTTTTGACCAGTTGGCAAATAATTTCCTAGATGCAAAAGTTCATGATTTCATGGGCAATAACCCATGATTTTTGCCCATACTTTGCCATTTCAACCAGTTGTCAATAACATCAGCATGGCAAAAATTCATGATTTCATGAGCTATAAGCCTGTAACCCACGATTTTTGGCCATTTTTAAAGGTTTCGACCCATTTGCAAAGAATTAAGCGAAGGGAAAATTCACGATTTCATGAGCTACAACCCACAATTTTTAGCATTTTTAGTGGTTTCCACCCATTGGCAAATAAATTCGCGGATGCTAAAATTTATGATTTAATGAGCTATAAGCAATGATTTAGAGATATTTTTAGTACTTTCGACTAGATGGCAAAAACTTTTGCGAAAGTAAAAAGTTCACGATTTCATGAGTTATAACACATGCGTTTTGGTTGTTTTTAGTGCTTTCAACACATTGGCAAATAATTTTGTTGAGGCTAAATTTCACGATTTAGTGAGCCATAACCCACAATTTGAGCCATTTTTAAGTGGTTTCGACCTGTTGATAAGTAATTTCATGGAGTTAAAAATTCACAAATTTTTGAGCTATAACCCATGATGTTTGGCAGTTTTTGGTGGTTTCAATATGTTGAGAAATAATTTTGCGCATGCTAAAATTCATGATTTCATGAGCTATAACCCATGATTTTTTGCCATATATAGTTTTTTTTGACCAGATGGCAAATAATTTCGCGGAGGTAAAAATTCATGATTTCATGAGCTACAACTCATGATTTTTTACCATATGTAGTTGTTTCGATTAATTCGCAAATAATTTCACCGAGCCAAAATTTCACAATTTCATGAGTAATAACTCTCAACTTTTGGAAATTCTTAGTGGCTTCGATCCGTTGGGATAGAATTTTGCTGTGGCAAAAATTCTCGATTTTATGGACTATAACCCACGATTTTTAGCCATTTTTAGAGGTTTTGACCCGTTGGCAAATAATTTCACGGATGTCAAAATTTACGATTTAATTAGCCATAATCCATGATTTTGGGCTATTTTTAGTGGTTTTGACCTGTTACAAAATAATTTCGCAGAGGTAAAATTTCACATTTTTTGAGCAATAGCCCATGATTTTTGGCCTTTTTATTGGTTTTTACTTGATACCAAATAATTTAATTAGCCATTGTTTGCTATATTTAGCTATTTCGACCAGTTGGCAAATCATTATGTGGAGGCAAAAAAATCACAATTTCTTGCGCTACAACTACGATATTTGGCCATTTTTAGTCGCTTTGATCCTTCGACAACTAAATTCCCAGAGGCAAAAAATCACGATTTCTTGAGCTATAACCCATAATTTTTAACCATATTTAGTTATTTTGATGAGCTGACACAGAATTTTATGAAGGCAAGAATTCATGATTTCATTATCTATAAGCCATAATTTTTTACCATGATTAGTGGTTTTGACACATTGGCAAATAATTTTGCAGAGGTAAAAATTCATAATTCCATATTAGTTGTTTCAATACAAATAATTTTGTTGATGCTGAAATTATGTTTTCTTGAGCTATACACAAAAAGAAATTGCAAAAATTATGGGTTATAACCCATGAAAATCATTAATTTTGAACTATATGTGCTTAATTGTGATTTGGTTGCAACAATGAAATTTGATAAAATCATTAATTTTGAACTATAAGTTTTCATCTATGCGCAGTTAATTTCCATTTGATCGAAATGACTGAAGTTTGACAAACATTGAGGGTTATAGCTCATGAAAATGATGAATCTTATACTATACATATTTAATTGACATTTGGACAAAATAAATGAAATTTGACAAAAAAATCATGGATTATAGCTCATTAAAAATACAAATTTTGACAGAGAAATACTTAATTTTCATTTGATCGAAACAAAATAAAATCGAGAAAATCATAGGTGCCCATGAAAATCATGAATTTTGAACAATGTGTGTGCAATTGCATTTGATGGAAATAAGGAAAATTTGTCAAATATCATAGATTATAGTTCATAAAAATTGCAAATTTTATATGCACATACTTAATTTTCATTTGGTTGAAAATGAACAAAATTTTGAACGAAATTATAGGTGCCCAAGAAAATCATCAATTTTGAATTATTCATGCTTAATTGCCATTTGGTTGAAAATGAACGAAATTTGACAAAAATCTTGGGTTAAAATTATTAATTTTTAACTAAGCGTACTTAATTTTCATTTGGTCTAAATGAATATAATTTTAAAAAATTATGGGTTATATCCCATGAAAGTCATGGGTTTTTAACTATACATACACAATTGCTATTTGGTCAAAATGAAAAAAAAATATTTGACAAAATCATGGGTCATAGCCCTTGAAAATCCCAATTTCTTTATACACATAACAAATGTCCATTCGTTCTAAATGAATAAAAAATCTTAAATTTTTTTTGATGTAGACATAGTTAATATCCATTCGGTCTAAATGAATAAAATTTGCAAAAATCATATTGAACTATGCATACTTAAATTCCACTTTGTCTAAATGAAAACATTTTGACAAATATAGTAGTGTTTTAGCCCGTGAAAATCTTAAATTTTGATGTACACATACTTATTTTCCATTCTGTTAAAATGAAAAAAAATTACAAAGTTGGTGGATTATTGCCTATGAAAATTATTTCTTTGAACTATGCATACTTGATTACCATTTGGTGGAAGTGAACAAAAATTGATAAAAATCGTGAGTTATAGCCCATGAAAATCGCAAATTTTGATGTATGCATACTTAATTTTCATTCGGTTGAGACAAACAAAAATTGCAAAAATTGTGGGCTATGGCCCATGAAAATTATGAAGTTTAAACTATGCGTATTTAATTGCCATCCAGTCAAAATGAATAAAATTTGATAAAAATAAATATGAGTTATAGCTCATAGAAATCATAAATTTTGATATGCGCATACTTAATATCTATTTGGTTGAAATGAACAAAAATTGTAAAAATTTATAAGTCATAAAAATCATGATTGAACTTCATTTATTGTCATTTAGTCAAAATAAACTAAAATTGACTAAAATCGTAAGTTATAGTCCATAAAAATAGCAAACTTTGATGTGCACATACTGAATTTCCATTTGGTCGAAACGAAACACAAATTACAAAGATAATGGGCTATAAACCCATGAACATCATGAATTTTGACTATGCATACTTAATTGTCATTTGGTCAAAATGAACTAAATTTGACTAAAATCTTGGGTTATAACCCATGAAAATCATATATTTTAATGTACACATATTTAATTTTCATTTGGCCGAAATGTGTAAAAACTACAAAAATCGTGGATCTAGCTTATGAAAATCATAATTTTTTAACTATGTGTAATTAATTGCTATTTGATCCAAAAATAAATGAGATTTGAAAAAAATCGTAGGTTATAGCCCTTCAAAAGTGGAAATTGTGAATTCTCATTAATGAAATGCATGGTGATTTCACCCACATTTTCATATAAATACAAAAATAAATTGAATAAGCAGACAACCATTGTGTAGCTACATTGCCAAGCTTTTTGGATGGCCACTCGGTGGTGCAAAAAGTCCTATGAAGATTTATATAAAACATTGGGCCTCCAAAAATTTTCTTTAGCAGTAATTTTTTAGAAGCTTATTTGTAGCCTTCATCTTCCAACTAACATCTAAATTAAAAAAATATAGTGAATTTTCTTTAAATTCTTAACGAATTATCTTCCATCCCTATCACTAGTGAGAATGTTATGTTCATGTGAAGTTGCCTTTTATATGTCAGGTATTTTACATAAAGTCTTTATATAAAAAAAATATTCAAATAGTGACAAGATAGTAATTTACTCTTTCATAAACTAATTGCTTGAAAATTAGTAAATTCATGGTAATTTACTCTAGTATGTAACACTTATTGGCGAAGTCAGGAATTTCAGCAAAAGGGTCCAAAAAATTATTAATTAAACATGATAAGATATAAATATTTTTGCACAGTTGATTATCATCTAATATCATTACATAACAAGACTTCTAACATCAAATCTAGTGTTAGAATATAGTGCTTACAATAATTAATATTATTCTTGTTTTCATTTCTTGAAACCATTACATGATATCTTCCTCATCAATGCTACAAAATATTTCATTATAAAGCACCAAATGATCACTCATGTACTCATCTTCCACTGGGTTTCAAAGGTAATTCTTAATAATTTTGATTGTCGAAAATGTTCTTTCAACAGTTGGCGTTGCAACAGAGAAGAGTAACGCCAATTTCACCAACTTGTACACCGTAGGATATACAAGTTGAATTGCTAATATGATCTATTTAGATACAAGTTGATTGCTAAACTTCTACCAACCACCAAATCATCTCCCATATTTGGGATCAATGAAGTGGAAGTTTTGAGGAAGTTCATAAATAGATGCTCTTATATTTTACCCCCTATAATTATTAAATATCAGCAACTTCTTATCTGTCATATTTTGTATCATTTGGTAAGGGAAGTCCAGGGGCCCATTGGCCTCTTAGTGGTACCGGCATTGGTTATAGTAGAATTCTACTAAAATGGAAAGAAAAATTAGCGGTTTCCGAGAGTTTAATCATTTTCTAATATCGAAGATTTCCCGTCATTTAGGTTCTTTTCCATGGAAAAGCTATACAAGTAGAAAGTTTTCGAAATTTTCCAAATTGTTTAACACTTCTTCGTCCAGTCAAAATTTTATTTTGACACGCTGTTTTCCCCCCTCAAGAATTTTCAGATAACAAAATAGATACTAGTAGTAGCAATTCATTAGGAAATGCGAAGGTTAGATGTGAACCCAAAAAGAAGCAATTTCATGCATGAGCAAACCTCAAACCTCAAACCTCTACCTCCTTAATTGCATATAAAAAAAGGGAAAGAACTAGCTATGATATTTCTCCACAATATACAAAGGACTTTTACCAACCACACAACCATGAAATGTCTAGTTATATCCAATAAAGCTACATGACATCCCAACTAACTAATGTTCCTCATTGGTGAGTTGCCATAGCAAGCTCAGCAACCTACACTTGATTCCATTTCCGTCAATCATTTTTCATTCTTTTTCCCATTTTTATGACATATGTATGTAGGGCTCTAGTGTAGATTGGACTATACATGCGTCATTAAACTAAGGTAGGCCCTAAACTCTCTCTCTCTCCTCTCTCCTCTCTATTTCTATTAATACGTCACATCTTATCTCATATGTGCATCTGTTCCATCAGTTATGCTATCTTTGTCTCAAGCTCATCGCATACTTTTTTTCTCACATAGTTTTTCCCATAAGAAAATAGAACATTTAATCACGAGACGCCCCAAAAGTACTGACAAGATCATTGACAACTAACTAATCATATGTCTCATACCCTACAGTGCTTATTCTTAAATTTATTAGTAAAACCCACGATGCCATGAGCCTTTTTAATGCAAGTTGAACTTCTCCTAAGGGCTAAAGATTAATACGTAGATTTCTCATTTCTGTGTGTCTATTTAGAAAGAATTTAAGCTATGCTTGTGCTCTAAATGTAGATTTACTTGGTGATGATATCAAGTGTGGTTTATTTGCTAAGAGTTAGTAGGACCACAATATACGCCTAATAATTGAGCAACCAAAACTAAACACATTTATAAAGAGAGATACAATTAAGCTAGCTTTATGCTTTAAATGTGGGTTTCACACTTTCACTTGGGGCTGTTTGGGTGCAATGTCTGTCTTCAGAGAGGAAAGGATAAAAAGTAATAAAATGTTATGATGATATGTCATAGATTTGCCAAAGGGTTAGAATAGGCTAGAAAGCAGCTTTTTACTTTAAAAAAAAATTTTTTTTTAATTTTTAATTACCCATTCATTTCTCTCTCCCTTTGTGTCCTTTTGTCACCCTCCACGTCTGTTCTCTCTTTCTTACCACCAAATAAATGAGAGAACACCCACTCAAATTACAAAGGAAACAAAAGGAGGTAAAAATGAGGTGGGAGACCATTTTCTAAAGTGTGTCATAAATACCCCAAGTTTACATTTGAATTAGCATATATAATCATTTGAATTCTGTAATGATTGAGATGAAGAGGTGGCCAGCTATTTAGCTCTTTTCGTGTCTCCTTCCAACCTTCCAGCTTCTTGTTAATTATGCAGTTGTTTCTCTCTGTTCTCTTTCTCTCACATTTTGAGAAACCTTGCTCACATCTTATAGAAACTGTTCTCGTGGTTGCGTATAGACCCCAGAGTCTGTATACATCTACTTAAAAAAACAAAGGAGAGGTAATACGACATCAAAAGGTAAAATATGGCATAAAGATTTTGTGGGTAAGTACTAATGTTACACGTATTTTAATTATGGCGCCATCCCACGTGTGAACCCATGCATGCGCGTGTGCATGCCCCACCTCCAAGCCTTTTCCCATGCTTTGCCAGCACCACTTGCTTGTGCAAAGGAACCGACAAGTTTGCTGCTGTGTTAGAAAAAAACAACAATCATTGGTGGAAACAAGGGGCTCCTTTGAGTGACAGAGAAACAGATAAGACAAGCAAACACCAAAGATTTTGTGAGGGGTCACGTCATGGCGTGCCCTTTTTCCTCTTTTTTGTGTAGATCAAGCCAAGCATTACATCTTGGAGGTTTCATGGGAGTAATTTCATGAAGTATTTATGCAAGGAAACTCAGCTTAGATGTTAATTATGATTTGGAGCCAAATAACCAAAGGACAAAACTGTCACTCCCATGGGAAATAAACAAAGAACAATAATCTTTACTATACATCAATTCAAGGTGATCAAATATGACAATGTACGATAAATTTCATTTTCGTGAAAAAAGTGAGAGGTGAACCTACTATAAACCAACACAAAAAAATTTGTCAGTAACTAAATGTTTCAAACATATGCACACGAGTCTTCTAAGTGATCTAAATTAGTCCCCACTTAGAGGCTTGTTGAAATTGAGGAATATTCCTCATATGTAATATTTTTTTGGTGCAATAGCAGTTGTACTCCTATGCATGCAAATCCAACCCTGGAAAAAACGTAACAACAACATAAATTGGGGAAGGATATGCGCTTTTAACTTTACTAGGCTAGTTGATTTGGTGATTTTGAACTTAAATCCCCTGATCTAAAATAGTCCCCAAAAGATTAGAAGAACTTATTAATTTCAGAACACTTTAAAAATTTTGGACTAATTTCAAATTTATATAAAGATTTAAGGAGTGGATCTCAAATATGCAAGATGTGGGGGATTAATTTCAGGCACGAAGGATGTAGGGAACTAATATGGAAAGTATATTGATATATAAGGTTACAAGCTATGTTTGTGACCATTTTCAAGTGTGAAAGATGTGGGGGAGTAATATGAATAAAACCTATATCATTTAAGGCTATATATGTGCTTCTTCTTTCTTTTTTTTTTCCTTTTTTTTTTTTTCGGTTGGGTTGGCAGGCATGGCCACCACCGTTCCGCTAGCACGCTACATCAATAGTGTAATATGAGATTATGAGGCAACTAAGAGCTACCCGTAAGCATTTTTTCCTAAAATAATAATAAACCTATGCCTCCTTCATTTTGTTTATACGGATTCCTTTCAAAGGTTCAGACATCCTTGGATGCATGTTATACTGAACAGAACTAGTATTAATATTCCTTATAGTGCTACTCCAATACACTCACTTCTATTAATAGTTTACTTCCTGAAATCAAAACATACAAATTTATTAGAAAAGAGAAGTTAATTCCAGAATTCAAGGAAGAGTCTGTGAATGTTTTCAGGGTCTTGTATGCTCACCTGCCTGATTGCTTAGCACATGGAGGGGGCCTTCACATCTCGCTTCCTATTCCTCATAATCATTTACATATATTTGCAATAGGCTGACTACAACATGCCAGCATTTCTTTCAGGTTTCAGTCTTACAAGTCTTTGACATTGATCGAGTCAAATTTAATTATATGCCCATCCGATGAGTCATGGGCACCTAATTATTCAGACGGAGTCAACCTCCAGAACAAGTAATAATCCATCTCTTCATTTGATATTAACAGAATCTGAGTGAATCGACATTGATATTCAATAATTAGGTGTTGAGTTTAGGAGACATTTTGAACTTGCATCAGTACATCAATAGATTGGCCAGATTATATGCTATGCTGTTTATTAACAGATGCATATTATATTTTTAGGGTTAATTACGAACAAACCCCCTGTAGTTCTATTTATTATCAACATATCCTATGCAGTTCTGCTTGTTGGGAATGGACTCCGTGTGTAATTTTTTTTTAACTCTTAAAATTGTTGAAAATGTTTGAAGAGGCGATAGACCCCCATAGTTCTATTGATGAGGATAAACAACCAATCGCAAATTATTTGACCTTTAAAAGAGTCGAAAAAGTTCACCAAGTGGTTGTATTCGAACTTGGACCAGAAGTTGTATGAGATATGCTCTTCAAATGGTCGATCTTCAACTCACTGCAAATCTGTTATCTTGTATTATCTAAGATATGTTTTTCTTTCAGAGTCTAGTTATCTATATGATTAGGTTCTTATGTTTGGTACGCATATATATTGGATATTCATCTTGTTGCGGCCATCAAACTAAAGTTATGACATGAATTGGGTAATAGGTTTAGGACCATTTGACTTAGAAGATTTAATATTTATGTCATGATTTCGAAAGTACATACCTAAACAATTTATTCATTCATTATTTTTTTCAACACTGGATATAAACTCGCTTTCCAACAACTTGCCATGAGGTCATCTTTTGTCGCTCGTAAGAGCACAATTAAACACCAAACCTAGAAGAAATCTTTTCTGTTTTGAACCATTCTTGTTGAATTATATCTGTGATATTTTCTGCATTTTATTTCCATATGATATTGTAAACAAAAAAAAAAGTCGAATTGCTCCCCTCTTCTCAAGAAAAATAGAAGAAAAAAAAAGCAAAAAAGAAACTAATTAATCAATCTTCTATAGATAGGTCAAAGATTATTGCAAAGTTCAGCCGATGCCTATTTCCTGCTGAATTTCTTAGCTTATGTCAGTTCTTTTTTCTAAACTTTGTTGATCTATCAAAGATTTGACGAGATACAAACGAGCTTGACATAGAGAGACGCGATTAATTAAAAACACATGGGATCTACAAAGACATCTGAACTTTCTCCGTTAGGTACCCTTTCTTTCTCACTTGTAAATATCCTCCCTCATGTTTCCATGCGTGCGCAAGAGAGACTTTTAAACTATATTAATCTCGGTCTGAGTTGCCATTTTCTGAGGGGTGTTTGTTTAACCACTAATCACCACATTTTATCTTACACAATTCTAAAAAAAAGGAACCATTGAAGAGCCTCATGACAAATCACAAACAAAATCTACATTAATCTGTTATACAAAGACAGCATGCGTACAAACATTGTCCTCCGACTTTTTCCTCTCCTAATTAATTAGAGAGCATTTGGTCCAACTTCCACACTTTGAGAGCTATGCTCTAACAACCCCCCCATGTTACCCTTTCTTTTCATCAATCTTCTCATTTTCTTTAGGATGGGAATCATCAACGAAGATTACATAGTAGGTAATCTGATATTAAATCCTCAACTTAATTAGTTAGAGATTAACATCCATCTCATATATATATGAACAACAGCTACACCATCTA
>JBAKGM010000326.1:44503696-44529601 GCA_037177215.1 Asparagus racemosus
ACCAAAAAGCAGGAGGGAAGCCTACGCAACCCCAACCCCCCACCCCCCCCCCCCCCCTCCAAAATAAAAAAAAGGCTTGCATCTTAAATCCTAACATGAATGTCCAATT
Source organism: Asparagus racemosus (assembly GCA_037177215.1). Taxonomy (NCBI): domain Eukaryota; kingdom Viridiplantae; phylum Streptophyta; class Magnoliopsida; order Asparagales; family Asparagaceae; genus Asparagus; species Asparagus racemosus. The sequence goes on from JBAKGM010000326.1 coordinate 44,503,806, forward strand.
AGAAGATAAATACTGTGACCAATAATCCAATTAACCTGTATGATAAAGACTAACGAAACTGGACATAAGACAAAACATAATATATAGGACATAAGTCAAACGATATCATTATTCTTCTCTAATTAAATGTGATAAACATATGACTTCTGCAGTTCTAGAATTGGACGATTTCTTACCAAATCAACTGAATACTTGTTTTAGAATCACAAAGCTTTATCAATGTTTATACTTTATATGTTAATCACGGTCTTATCCTTTACTTGCAATAAGCTCCATGATGCACCTACCTTAATTGTATTTCTAAACTTTGAAACGTTCTTCTCGTAAATTGTACATAAATTTGGATAAATGAGTCAGTTGCCATTATCCGATCTTCAGCGTTTTATCAGTTAGGTACCCTTTGATTCTACGAAGTCAAGGTGACGCCAACTGAACTCGTGCACTAGTAAAAATCATGCCTTCAGGGAAATTCTCTCCTAATACAAAGAAATACACCAAGATTGTGATTCTATGCGTGTCAAGGATGACAATTTCAGAAATGTGGCATGCCGAAATTCTCATCGAGCTAATTATATACTTAAGTGGGCATATACACAACACAATACAATAATTATATGAAGGGTATTTGTGATGCAAATACCTGTAAATGCAAGTATGAAAATTTCACAAAAGATTTCTGATGCAAATACCTCAGAGTTCTCATCCAAGTGCAGGAAGTAAAGGTGAGGTTCTGTAAATCCTACTGAGACGGTTTTAAATACACCATTTCAGAAATTCATATATGATGGTAAGTTGGTAATAAAAATTTGTTGCAGATCTAAGTATACAATGATATAGGTATATTGGCCAATCATTAGTCTATTTTTTTGGTTCAATTGCAGTTAAGTACCTAAAGTTCGTATACCTTACTTCTCTACAATTTTGATATCCAGTATTCTCACACCTTTTGCAATTGACGTATTTTCCTTTAGTTTGCAGCTAAATACTCCAGTTCTCATTTGAATCACAAGTGATAGTTTTTGGACACTAATATTTGTCAAAGGTATAACAATAACAACAGTGATAAAGGTTATTTGGTTTCTTTTGCACTATATCCATCATCATAAAGGTGAATTAACAGATAATAACTTGAGGTATTGAACTGCATACACCATTATACCAAAGTATATAAATGCTAATTTTCAGGAATTTTTTGGGTACTTAGTGTAGTTAACTTATACTGTTTCCATCAGAGACTACTGAGGAATATCGACATTCTCCCTCATGAATGATCCTTTAGACAGGGACTACGATTTGAAGGCAACATAACATTGGATTCTTTTCAATTGGAAAAAGAAAACAACCGAAAGAAGCGGACTGTAAACAAAAGAAGAAGAAGAAGAAAACACTTTCATAAAGAAGAGAGGAACAATCAAATTTATAGGCTTAATTGCGAATATACCCCCTCGTAGTTCTGTTGGTGCGGGTAGACACTTTTGAGTGAACTTTTTTTTTCTCTTTTAAGGGTGAAAATTTTCACCCAGGGGGTCTATCTGCACTCGGGCAAATTGTAAAGGGGGTCTATCCACATGAATAGTACAGAGGGTCTATCCGCAATTGGGTGACAGTACAGGGGAATTATTTGCAATTAACCCAATTTTATGTTTGAAATACATTTGGAACTAATTGTACCTTTCCACACAAAAACATCGACACCACACTCCACAGCTATCATCGCACGCAACTTAACAAACCCTAAAATAGTCGCTCGTCCCTGTGTCTTCGAAGTAGCAATCAAACTCAAAACACCATCAGTAACATCAGGCAAAAACTTAGGATTATCAATCAACCTATCAACAAGTAATTCAACTGGTGTTCCTATCTCCTCAGTTGCCCTCGCCCCTATCTTTCCTGCAGCTATTGGAGCCTCGCCAACGATCACATCGCGATAATAGACTATAGCTGCTGACTCATAGTATTTGAAAGGGGCTAAATTACGATTTTTGAGCAAGACATCGACACCCATTATAATGCTAAGGGTGATTTTGGGGTCCAGGCTGAAATCAAAGTGTAGGAGGCTGACCGGGGTAGTTATTACTACTGGTGGTTTTGGTTTGAAGATGAAGTAGAGGATGACGACAGTTAGTACAAGAAGGGCGAGGACTCCGATGGTGAAGGCCTTGAGCTTCTCCCTGTGTGTTTCTTTCATAGATGAGGGTTGTGAGGTTTTTGTAAGTAGAGTGATTCAAATAGAAGATTGTGATGCATGATATAGCGAAGTGTAAGGTCAGTGCATATGTTTGCTTATATTTCACTTAAAAGAGTGACCCAAATTCATGATATGTTTGTTTTTATCTGCGGGCATAGTGTTTGCTTAGGACAATAGCTTATCCGTCCTGAGTACCTACAAATCAACTTTAGGATGTCATGACTTGAATATTACTCTAACTTGAATATCACTCTTTAGCTCTTCATTAGCTTTAAGTGCAAATAAAACATACCTGCAGTGGGTAATTACTAAACAGGGATAGAACAAACGAGAAGCTTCTTCATAGTCTAAAGTTTGTTAACCATCAATTTACCAACCAATCCCAGGACCATGTTTTCATGAGTCACCATCAATCCATTTTCTAGGTCTGAATTTGCAATTCGAAGAGGGTAGATTAATGTATGGAGGGGGTAGATTAATATTTAAGTTATGATATACCTTCGCATCGCTTGAGAGGATGAGTGCATCTGTTACTATATGTTGATTTCTTGCTAATGATTGCACACAACCACGGTGAATGAATAACAAGTTATCTTGTGCCAAAAAAAAAAGAAGCAGCATATTTAAATGTAACTTGCGGACGCATTTCTAATTAGACTCATCATTCTTTGAACTAAAATTGGAGAGTAACTATTATTCAATTCAAAAGTCAGATTCCCATTTAGTCTCCCAAGTTATATAGTTGCACAAGAAATATTACATATCATCATATTGCTTTATAGTCATTTCTCCTCTACCCCCCAACAAACCCATTCAGATATTTACTAAATATTACCAATGATCGACAACTTGAGATGAAATTTTACAAAATTCAAACAAAATATTATACATACAATTTACAAGGGCTTACTATAAACTGTGGATGTAGAACATATGATAACAGATAGTATAACCTTGTATATACACACAAAAGCCAACAACAAAAACAAAGCATAATCAATGAACAGGAATCATGATATGTATAAGGTGCATACACTAATTTAGTAGACAAAAAATGAGCTTGAAGACAGGCTCTAACAAAGACGTGTCAAAGAATTAGGCGACTGACCTGGGTAGCTTGGCATAAAGTGGAGTGCTACAATATCAAAACGTAAACAGCTTCTCGATTCAATGGAACCAGGCATAAAAAATGGAACCTAATCTTGAAGCTCTGAATCAAATAAGAAACACATCAATATCTTCAGTTTTGGCTTAAAGCAGCAAAGTTAAGCAAGAGAGAAATAAGTTTACTACCCAGTTTAGCACAAAAACAAAAAACAAAACTTTCTGCTGAAAGAACATGTAAGCGCACAAAATAACAGTCTAACATTTAGCAGCCAATTTCGCCAAACCATAATAGCTCACTGGCTCTATCCGTGTTGCATATTGCAATAACCTGATAATGTAAGCGGCAATATTATTAAATCCGGCTGTTTTCCCGTGTTTCATGACAACGTTAGCCGTAAACTACACTTTGCCTGTTTCACATAGACCATCCATCAAAGTGCAACATATGAACTTATATCAAGGTTGAGGCATTGTTTCTACGATCCTTATTGCCCCTTCTAGCTTCCCTCCGTCACAATGCCAGTTAACTACAATGGCAAAGGTTTTTATATTTGTGTCAGGACCTTTGTAAACCACGTCATCAAGCATTCCCAAAGCTTCATCCAACATCATGTTGACACACAAAAAATCAGTTATCAAAGAAAAGCCCTTCTCGAGTATCTAATCAATAAAGAAAATTGGGTTCTACCACCATACACTAAAATAAGCAAGAACACAATTACAACTCACCCTGCTGGGCTCCAACTAAACCTTCATCACTTCCCTCGTCAAGCTCAACTACATCAAATATATGTGCTCATTTGGTCTCCACTCTTTCCACATGATCCCCTGAAAGACCCCCAAAAAGAATGAGACAGAATCAGAGGAGACAAACCGTCGAGGCATTTCTTCGAACGTTTTCTAGGCATGAGGGGCTTGTTGAGTTTAGCAGCAACAGTTGAAGACGAGGTCAGAAGAGATGTTGTAATGGAGGAGAGATCGGTAGAAAGAGATGAAGAATTGGAGTTGGTTGGTTATTGCTATGTATAATTTTAGTTTGCTATGTATTATATGATGACAATATTAGACATACGGCAGTGTGAAGTCTTTAAATATGTTTATCTTGGAGGGAACATTGAAACTTCAACTTACAGTATAAAGCTGTTTATCAAATGAAACACAAGATTAAACAAAATGGTTTGATCAACTTCAATAAATATTTCTTTAACAAATTCAATTTTATATGACATTATGCTGAGTGACGATTACTTACTGCACACTACAAATACTTGTGGAGTATTAGCACTAAACTAACCCCAACTCAATCTGCAACTCTTACAGCTAAAAATCTAAAATTACACCCTCTGTTCCTTCTTAATTCTTAAGCTATCGCCTTCGACAGAACTGTTAACTCATCACTTCGACAAGTTAACTGGACAAACATAAGTTCTATATAAAAAAAACAACAAACCGTCATTTTTTTTTAAAAAACAGATCATAATAAGTTTATAAATGGGGTAAATTTCACAGTAACTTTTACAAATATGGAAATCTTGGTGGCAAAAATAGGTAACTAAAATACCTACCTAACTACCAACCTCCTTTGAGAACGGGTCTCCTCTCCTCTCCTCTTTCCTTTGTCCAAAACAAAATAAAAATCACCATGGACTCATTCTAACTTCTAACATCCTCTAAATTACCAAAATAACCTCAGCTCCTCCTCCTCTTCTCTCCCTCCAAATTCCTTGCCCCAGTTCGATCCCTCCCCCCTCAACGCTCTCGATTTGGGTCCTCTTCTCCCAAAAATGTCTTTAAAGTAAAAGGGATCCATTTCGATCGCAGGGGCTTGATTCCCTCGCAAAATTTTTGGTGGGGGTTTTTTTTTTTTTTTTTTTTTTGGTGGGGAGTTTGTTGGGTTTTGATTTGGAATTTGGAGATGTGGAGGGATCCGGGACTTCCTACTGATTCCTTTTACAAGGTCAGGGCTGAGTGCGCCGATGATGTCCCCAAGACCAATTTCAAGATCAAGGTCTCTTTTTTTTTTATCCTTGGTTGGAAAAAAAAGGGCTTTAATTGGTTTGTTTTATGGAAAATTTCTCATGGGTTCTCCCCTCTTTATATGATGTGATTGATTTTTTTTTTTTTTTTTGTTGGAAATTTTTATTTGGAATTGATTTATCTGAAAGGTGGTGACTCTCCATTTGTCAAAGAAAAAAAATTAATCCAACTGGAGGAAAAAATTCATATGTAGTACTGGACTTTGTGTTTGTACCTTCATTTGATTTAGTACACGAAACTGTCTTTCTAGAAATTCTACTATGGTTTGTGTTAGCTTTTACTCATTTATCAAGTACATATGTTTGCGATTTGTTAATGCAGAATGGCAAAACTCTTAGCCAAAGAAGATGGCAGGCTGCATTTAGTCCAGAGGGTTACTTGGATATAGCACCAACTCTTACCCGAATTCAAAGAGGAGTGAGGCCACTTGATCCATTTCTCAAAGAAAAAAATAATAATAATGAAAACCTTTTTCTATAAATATCCTAATTATGAATATTTTGCTATTTGTTCATGATCCTAAGATGTCTTTATTTGATTAGGGTATCCATCCCACAATTAGAGGAGAAGTTTGGGAGTTTCTACTTGGTTGTTTTGATCCCAGAAGCACCTATGAAGAAAGAGATCAAGTGCGGCAAAGACGAAGGTAGATCCTTTTTATGGTAAACCTCCTTAAAGTCTTTAAACTCCATATGTGCACGTTGAACTAAATCTGTATCTCATGATTTATCTCTAGAAATTTGCTACGAATGACTTGCATGTATAAATCATTGTATTCGGTATCTGTATGCCAGATGGAAGTCTTGAAGTTAATAAATTTTTATGCAGAGTGAAATATGCCAAATGGAAGGAAGAATGTCGAGTGATGGATTCTCATGTTGGAAGTGGTACACTTATTACAGCTCCAATAATCACAGAGGACGGTGAACCTATTCAAGATCCTTTGGTGCTGCTTCAAGCCATTCCCAACCAAGCTGATTCAGGAAGCAATGGAAATATTAGTAGCAATAATACCCACGTGGACAAAGGTCAACGAATTACAGACAAGAAAATAATCGAGTGGAAACTTACACTACATCAAATTGGTAGGCATTATTTGATGCATACTACCTCTTTTTTTACTTGTGGACAGTTTCAAATGATGTGACTTACATTACATCTGTTTTCTTAAATTAGTTTCGCGTCTGTTTCTGGTTGTTTTAAGGAGTAGAAAAGTAATTGCAGATCCAGTTCCTGTTTATTTTATAGAGTAGGAATTCCTGATCATTTCAGTAGCTTTCATTAACTTACATAATTTTTCAATTGAATATGTTTTCTTTTGTAGGTAATGTGTAGTGAGGACATTATACTTTTGTCATTGATAGTCTAGTACTACATAATTGCAATGTAATTATTTGTCCAAGTAAGACAAGATCTCTTTTTTATTGTAGCTTTACATTCACACATTGAGATAATTTGATATGTTTTCAAGCATATTATGCTAAGCGTGATATTATAAGAGCCATACTTTTATCTTCAGTATAATGAAGAACCCCACCTTACTACGATTAATAAATAGTTGGAGTGAATACACTCCCCTTATGTAAACTAATTTTCATTGTGAATTGATTTGACATGACAGGTCTTGACGTTCTTCGTACGGACAGAACACTTGTGTTTTATGAGAAACAAGAAAATCTCTCGAAACTGTGGGATATCCTAGCTGTCTATGCCTGGATAGATAGAGATGTTGGCTACTGTCAAGGTAACTGAGAGTATATTTCTCAACCATATTATTCCTACTATATTGTTTCAAGATAGTGTCTAATAATGTAACCTATGGTTATGACCAGGAATGAGTGATCTCTGCTCTCCAATGATAATGCTTCTTGATGATGAAGCAGATGCATTTTGGTGTTTTGAGCGCTTGATGCGCAGATTGGTATGTATCCTTTACTGCCATTTGATTTCAAAAAGTTTATTTCTCTCTCCAGAAAGTTAGCTCACTTTTCCCGTATCTCTATCTATCAACTGTAAGGAACTTTTATGATCTAGTATAATTTGGCACAAAAAGTTATTGATTTACTTTGTGATAGTAACTTCTTTTGTGTTGCTCTGAGTCATTAAACATATGAAGACGATTAAAATTGATAGCCATATTTGTATCTATATTCCACCATCATGATATTGTGCAATAAATTATTGGCTCAAATCAATATGGTTTCCTAGGTATATACAGCCATGACTTCAAAATCTTGCTTATGCGTGTTTTTGTATACTTGAATATAATTTATTTTATTGTATCTTCAACTTGCTTTTAATACAAATTGTTATTTGAATTTAAAGCGAGGAAATTTCAGATGCACAGACCAATCTGTTGGCGTCGAGAGTCAACTGCAAAGTTTAAAATCAATTACTCAAGTTCTTGACCCGAAGCTTCATCAACACCTTGGTATGTTTTTAGTTCATATGTGTTGAGTATTTGTACTCTCAGCAATGCAATGATAATGCTGGACACGTATGAGGAAATTTCTAATTGTTTTAGCTTACCGCTGTTCTTTTTTTATATATTGAAACTTGCATCGCTTTTCATCTCAAGACAGCACCATACTCAATTAAGTTCAGCATTTTACCTTTCTCTGAAGTGAATTGGTTCTCTTGGATTAAAAGTATTGAGAAACTTCAATTTGGCTTTTGAATGCAGAAACTTTAGGTGGAGGTGACTATCTGTTTGCATTCCGTATGTTTATGGTATTATTTCGCCGAGAGTTCTCATTTGGAGATTCCTTGTTTCTTTGGGAGGTGAGAAATTCAGTTATTTCTGATCCAGATACGCCTGTTTTATATAGAAGAGAATGCTATGTTTGTTCCATCTCTGATGTTTTATCTCATAAACTTGTATACAGATGATGTGGGCTCTGGAATATGACCCTGACTTCTTCTCCTTGTACGAAACACAAGAAGCAGGAGTTGCCAGTGACAAGCAAGAGGGATCTAAAGGGAAAGTAAAATCAATTCGTCAGTTTGGAAAATATGAGCGTGAAAATATGAGATCTAAAACTGATGCTCCACTCCCCATTACAGTTTTTCTTGTCGCTAGTGTCCTCAAGGACAATAGTACAAAGCTATTGCAAGAAGCACATGGCTTGGACGATGTGGTTAAGGTAAAATCAAAGACAAGTGTTTCGTGATGTTTTTAAAAAATCTTTTTCGATCTGTTCTGGTAATAAACATTTTTTTTAAAAACTCTAGATAAAGGTGTAAATTTCATCAACTGAGCTTTTTGTCTCACTACCAGATTTTGAACGACATCAATGGAAATTTGGATGCAAAAAAAGCTTGCAGCGGAGCGTTGAAACTTCACAAGAAGTATTTAAAAAAGGTAAGGCTTCTTTTAATAAAATGTTATGCAATCATGTCCTCTTAATGAAACCCTTTTCTTTTGTATATATATCGTTTATTCTTTATCATTTTTAGGCGTGAGTGTCTTTGAACTAAAAAAATTACGGATATTGGAACGGATACTAGAGGACACACATTCTACCCTACCATTTTAATGCACAGGAAAATGAGGCAGCTTCTGAGGCTGAAACTTAACCAATTTCTGGAGTGAATTAATTTATCTTTTTTTCCCCTTTCCAATCATAGGAAGCATAAATTTTAATCTGTGGCTTGTAGTGCACAGTTGGCACTGCAGCTCCTACTTGAATGATTAAATTCCTCAGCAACATTAAATATTGCATATAATTACATCGAGTAGTGCTAGCGAGACAATTTATTCTGTTCTCCATGCCTTATTATATAGTTTCGGATTTTATCGATCTTTTCAGGGATTATTTCCTGGTTTTTGTAGGTTTAGTCGAGAAACAACTATGATCTTGTCTTCTTTCTTCCATATGTACACTTTATCAATGCATGTTTGTGATATAAAGTTCTCATCTGTACATTATTTCAACAGGCAAAGAAACCATAGTTGCCAAGACAAAACTACGGTTCCACAGCAATTCTATGTATTTTCAAAGCATATCAGCTCAGAGGCCTCGGATTCAAGTGTCGTTGGGGGTTCAACTATGAATGATGTATAAGACAGTGTTGTGTTATGTTAAATTAATTGTACAATGTACACAACATTCTGATTATACCATGACGACAGCCATTGTTGTATATGTGTTGTTGCAAATACAGGAAGCTTCTTATTGGAAGCTTCCTTCGTATTTAACAAAATATAAAAAAGAAGAAAAGAGAATTTATGTCTACATTCTGGAGTTTGTTCTTTGTGTTGAAGGCTTTATTGTTGTTGTTCTGAAGCTTTTTCGCCTCCAGTTTGTTGATGTATGAATGAATCTCGTTGATGTTTCGAATCTCCGAGATGTCTTAAATAAGAGATGCGGCACCTAATTGGATCGATATGCTTACTAGGTTAGACTTAACTACTGAATTACGTGTAACTGCAATATGGATGATTTTTTTTTAATATCAAGCTGGTCGTTTTTGCCTTTTCAAATGATATGTATCTTTGTGGTAATTATGTGAAACAGAAATGTTTCCTTTTCTCTGTGATGTCATAACAAGTGACCAGAATTTTATTTTATTTTATTTTTCTCCTTTTTGTGGATTCAAATATTGTGATCTCGAATTTCTCGACTTGTAGCATGCAGTGAGTGGCAAGGTTGATAAGAAAGTAGATTATAATTTTTGTTATGCAATTACTTGGATTTTAGTTCAGATCTTGCATCAATTAAATGCACTAGTACATGTTAATTTCCAAGAAATACACTTAGATAATGGTTGTATAGAAATACTCAGTTCATGAAGGTCTTGAACTTGTGTCCTCTTTAGTGTGAGGTGTTACCTAAATATAGATTGTCTTTGTAATTTTTTTTTAAAAATTTGTATTTGTCCACGTACGCATCCAAAATAGCGGCCTAACAAAAACATTCTCCAATTTTTGTGCCGAATTCATGTCCCTTGTACATACATACAGGAAGTATGTCCTTTTCATTTGAGAGTTTTTGCTTGCACACGTAAGGCTTCATTCAGGTCGAAAACCAGCCAATGAAGTAAGCCTTTAACTCAGTTCGCCACACCCAGATAAACCTTGATAGACAAACGAATTCAACTAGAACAACATACTATATTTCTATTTTCTGCCAAGTACCAAGCTAGACGCAACATTTCCCAATACAATGAGCGATAGGATTTCATCACGTTACAAAGAAAAAGGGAGTGCTGTGAAATTTTACTGAAGTGGATAACAAGAGATCTTAGTTCCTCACAGAAAGTATATACTTAAAACTTTTCATTTGCTTGTGTGAGTAGATATGTACGTTATTCACATGAAATCTAGGCAACAGCTATTTCATCTGCTGCACTAAGTTCATTGTCAAACTGAGGCTTTGGATCGAGATCAATGAATTGGTTGGATTTGCTAGCAAGATGTGAAATGCTGACCCTTCCCTGTCTCTTAATGTAGTCCGCAACTGCCTTCATTTCCTCTGGAGAAATGTATATATATTTACCACGGTCGTCCATAACCCCAGACAATCTCCCTGAACAGTAACAAGCAAGCACACAATACTTGTTAAATTTCAGAAATGAAAACATTACTCCTAATTTATTCAAGGCAATTGATAAAATTCTCTCTTCACCAAGGCATAGAGTTTCCTCTTATATCTTGTAAAACCTTTGTTTTCCATAATGGAACTGCCCATATGCGGGTAAGAGGTTGTTTTTGGTTGTTATTACAGTATGAATTATTTATCAGAATGATAAAATCAATTGGATATTTTACATCTTTCATGGCCTAAATGAGTAGGCAGTTGAAGACAAATATGCAATGCCTGTACTACTTTAGATGGACTAGTACAAATATGTTGGAAAGCTATGGTGACTGCAAACTTAGAAACTAAGCTTGGTCTTTGGATAACTAGAGTATTTGCCAAATGAAAATGTAATTCTTGGAAAGTTACAAACAGCTATGGGCTCATGAATGGACATGTAGATACATATTACATACCCATGCTTTCTAGTGTTGTTATCCGGTTGATGCAATCCTGCAAAACCATCAGGTGTTGAGTATTACAATTAATAACAAGCAGCATATATTAGTAAAACAGGATATTATGATTATAAAGAAAAGCAAAATGAATGAAAATTATGACATACAAAAACTCCAGGCTTTTAAAACAACTAGAAAGGTGCATGAATGATTTTTGTCGATTTTTGTTCCTTTCGACCCAGTGGATTTTTAGTATGCATACATCAAATTTCACAATTTTCATGGCTTATACTCCATGATTTTTTTTCCTTTATTTTCTTTCAAACTAATGGCGATGAAGTATATAACCTTCAAAGTTCGAAATTTTCATGGATTATAACACATTATTTTTTTTCTTTTTTTGAATTCTCGTTCATTTCTAACAAATGACAATTAATTATGAGTAAATCAAATTTCGCGATTTTTACAGCATATAACTCAAATTTCGCGATTTTTATAGCCTATAACTCATGATTATAATGAATTTTCATTCGTTTCTACCAAATGTTTATAAGTATGCATACATCAAATTTCACAATTTTCATAGTCTATAACCCATACTTTCTTCCAAATTTTTTCTTTCAAACTAATGACGATGAAGTATGCATACTTCAAAATTTACAATTTTCATGGGTTATAACCCATGATTTGTTTTCAATTCTCGTTCATTTCTACCAAATGGCAATTAATTATGAGTACCTCAAATTTCGCGATTTTTATGGACTATAACCATGATTTTATCCATTTTTGTTCATCGCAACCAAATGGATATTCAGTAAGTGTACTTCAAAATTCACAATTTTCAATGTTCACAATCCACGATTTTTTTTTCATTTCCGTTCTTTTCAACACTATAGTAATTAAGTATGTGTATTTTAAATTCTACAATTTTATGGATTTCAACACTATAGTAATTAAGTATGCGTATTTTAAATTCTACAATTTTATGGGTTTATAACCCAAAATTTTGGTCCATTTTTATTCATTTCTACCCAATGGCAATAAATTATGATTACCTCGAAACTCGCAACTTTTAAGAGCTATAACTAGTGACTTTTGTCCATTTTTACAACGTTTCAATCTATTGACAATAAAAGTACTTTAATATTTCATAATTTTCACAAGCTACAATCCACAATTTTTATTCATTTTCGTTCATTTGATCCAATGATAATTCTATGTGCGTACTTAAAATTAATGATTTTCATGGACTATAAGTTATGATTTTTACCCATTTTCTTTCGCCTCGACCGAATGGAAATTAAGTATGTGTACTTCAAAATTTACGATTTTCATGGTTTATAATCCACTATTTCCTAATTTTCAACGTTTATAATCTATGATTTCTTTCATTTTTGTTCTTTTCAACCTAATGACAATAAATATATCTACTTCAAAATCCACAATTTTCATGGACTATAGTTAACTATTTTTTTACCAGTTTTGTTTGTTTCTACCCAATGGCAATTAATTATGACTACCTCAAAATTCACGGCTTTCATTGACTTATAACCCACGTTTTTTTTCACATTTTTGTTCGTTTCGATCTGATGACAATTAAGTATGCATAGTTAACCATTTAACAATTTTTCATGAGCTACAATCCATGATTTTTGTCCATTTTTGTTCATTTCAACCCAAAGCCAGTTAACTATACATCTTAAAAATTCACGTTTTTCATGGCCTATAACACAAATTTTGTTCATTTTTGTTTGTTTCTACCCAATGGAATTTGAGTATGCGTATTTTTAAAATGCAAATTTCATAAGCTTTAACCCACAATTTAGTCCATTTTCATTTGTTTCAACCAAATGGATGTTTAGTATGTGTAATTCAAAATTCGCAATTCAATGTTTATAATCAACGTTTTGTTTAATTTTTGTTCTTTCTAATCCTTTGACAATAAGTATGCTTACTTCAAAATTAACAAAATTAATGGGATATAATCCACGATTTTTGTCCATTTTTGTATGTTTCTAGTCAATGGCAATTAATATAAATACCTCAAAATTCACGATATTCATGGGTTATGATCCATGATTTTAGTCCATCTTTGTTCGTTTCGATCACACAACAATGAAATCCTCCAATATTTCACGATTTACATAAGCTGCTACCCACGATTTTTGTCCAATTTGTTCATTTTAATCCAATATTAGTTAAGTACAAAATTCACGATTTTCATGCACTATAACCATGATTTTTTTCCCAGTTTCATTCTTTTTGATTGAATAGAAAATTGAGTATGGCTACATCAAAATTAATGATTTTCATGGTCTATAATCCATGATTTATCCCATTTTTGTTTGGTTTGACCTTAAAACGATGAAGTATGCATACTTCAAAATTTTGTGATTTTCATGAGTTATAATCTTTTTTCGCCTCTTTTCTTTTGTTTCTACCAGAAGACAATTAATTATGAGTATCTCAAATTTTGCGATTTATAACCCACTTGTTCATTTTCATTCTTTAAAACTCTACAGCAACTAAGTATGTCTACATCAAAATTTAAGATCTACATGGTTATAACCCAAGAAATTATAAGTTACTCAAATTTCGCAATTTTCATTAGCTATAAACTTTTTTTGTTCTTTTCGATCTCATGATTAATGTTACAAAAAGCGCTAGGCGGTCTAGGTGTTTGACCCAACGCTTAGCGCCTAGGTGCCTAGGCGGAAGCCTAGGTGGGTCTAGATGGTTTTCCTTTTTTTTATTTTTAATTACAATAATTTAAAGTAAATGCCAATATTATAGAAAGCTTAGGTGTCGGACTGTCGCCTAGAGGGATTTCTTTCTTCGTTTAAGTAGTAGTGAAGGATGTTTTGCTAAAGGTCGGAGGAGATAGAAGAGGTGTTCGTAGTTGAAGTCTAGAGGAGTTTAGAAGAGGTCGGAGAATGTGCAGGCTTGAATGAAGGAAATCACGATCAAAGCTTAAGAGGTGCAGTCTACGTAAGTAGTCCACACTCCCGTAGGCGCTCCCAAAACTTAAGTAGGTAGTCTAGGTACCGCCTAGACGCTAGGCAGGCGGTCTAGATACCGCCTAGGTCTAGGCGTACGCCTAGGCAGGCTAGAAAAAGGCTTTTTAAAACACTGCTAATGATGTTTGCATACTTTAAAAGTCGTGATAACCCACAATCTTTGTTAATTTTAGTTCGTTTCTACCAAATGGCAATTAATAATAAGTACTTCAAACTTCCCGAGTTTCATGGGCTATAGCTCATGATTTTGTCCAATTTTGTTTGTTTCTACCCATGTCCATTTTTCTTCTTATCGATCTCATAACAATTAAGTATGCAAACTTTAAACTTTCACGATTTTCGGAAGCTATAACCCACGATTTTTGTTAATTTCCCACAAATGTCAATTAATTATGAGTACCTAAAAACTCAAGATTTTCATGGGTTATAACACATGATATTTGTCCATTTTGAATCGTTTTGATCTCATTAAAATGAAGTGCATTTTTTTATTTTCATGGACTATAACCTACGATTTTTGTCCATTTTTATTTGTTTCTACCCAACGAAAATTAATTATGAACACCTCAATACTCAAGATGTTCATGAGTTATAACCTACGTTTTTGTATTCATGTTTGATCATTTCTGCCCTATGACAACTAGGTATGAATACCTTAAAACTCAAGATTTTCATCGGCTATAACCTACATTTTTTTATTCATTTTTTATCATGTCATGAATACCTCAAAACTCAAGATTTTTATGATTTACCTACGGTTTCTGTTCATTTCCATTCATTTCGGTCTCACGAAAATAAAATATGCGTATACATAAAAAATTTGCAAGTTTCATGAGCTATAACCACAATTTTTATCAAGTTCCGTTCGTTTCTCGACAATGGCAATTAATTGTGAGTACTTCAAAACTCAAGATTTCCATAGGCTATAACCCACGATTTTTTCCATTTTAATTCATTTCAATCTCAATAGAATGAAGTGTATACATACAAATTTTGTGATTTTCATAGTTTATAAACCGTAATTTATCTTTTTCGTTCATTTCTACCATATGTCAATTAATTATGGACTATAACCCACAATTTTTGTACTATTTCGATTTATTTTACCCAAAGCCAAATTATTATGAGTATCATAAAACTTGCGATTTTCATGGGCTAGAATTCATTATTTCTATTCATTTTTTTAATCTCACTACAACTAAATATGCATACTTAAAAATTTCGTGATTTTCATGAGCTATAACTCACGGTTTCTGGCTATTTTCTTTTGTTTCTTCCCAATGGCGATTAATTATGAGTACCTCAAAACTTAGGATTTTCATGGGCTATAGCTTAAGGGTTTTGTTCATTTTCGTTCATTTCCGCCCAAGGGCAATCAATCATGAGTACCTCAAAACTCAAGATTTTTATGGGTTATACACCAAAAATTTTGTTCAATTTCGTTCATTTGGGTGCCATGAAAACGAAGTATGCATATTTCAAATTTAGGTAATTTTCACTAACCATAACCCACAATTTTTTTCCTATTTTCCTTTGTTTCTAAGCAAATGACAATTAATTATGAATACTTTAAAAGTCAAGATTTTCATGGGCTATAACTTAATATTTTTGTCCATTTTTGTGCATTTCGATCTCATTTATATGAAGTGTGTATACTTACAACTTTTGCGATTTCTATGGTACATACTCAACGATTTTCGTCCAATTTCGTTCCTTTCTATCCCATGGTAATTAATTAGGAGTACCTCAAAACTCTTCATTTTTATGAATATAATTCATGATCTTAGTCCATTTTTGTTCGTTTAGATCTTATTATAATTAAGTATGCATACTTAAAAAATTTCGGGATTTTTGTGAGCTATAACCCCTAATTTTTCGTCCATTTCCGTTTGTTTCTAACCTATGGTAATTAATTATGAGTATCTCAAAACTCAAGATATTCATGGACTATAACATACATTTTTTGTTTATTTTTGTTCATTTTTACTGTATGTTAATTAATCATGAGGACCCCAAAACTCAAGATTTTCATGGGCTATAAACCCACGATTTTTGTCTATTTTCATTTATTTCCAGCCAATTGCACTTAATTATGAGTTACCTCAAAACTCAAGATTTTCATCAACTAGAACCAACGGTAACCCAAAACATTTGTTAATATTCATTTGCATCGACTTAATGGCCATCAAGAATGAGCTATTTTGTTATTCATTTTCATTACTTTGAATCCAATGGCAATTAATTATGTATACCGCAAAATTTGCGATTTCCCATGGGATATATATATATAACCCACGGTTTTTGTGCATTTTGCTTATTTGTACCCAATGACAATTAAGTATTCAGGTAATGGAGTATACCTGAGTTCGCAATTTGAATTCTGCAGCAAGGTCTTCCAGTGGAACACACTTTTGTTTCTGCAATAATTAGCATCAGCATTTAGAAAGAGAGTCGTGTTTATTTGCAAGCATTAGCACGTAGCTCTTTTGCCCTACCCTTAGATTATCTTCATTTAAAGGCATTAGCACCTAGGATATAATGGCTGGTCATTTGAAAATGAAAGTAAATATTCAACAGTGTAGAAGAAAAAAAATAATTGATGTTGCTCACTACTCCATAAGATGTTTGTGAAACAATTAAAAAAATATTTACCCAAATGAAAGTTTATGACAGGCATAAGACTTGTACACATCAGCTGTAATAGGTGAAGTTGCAGATACTTGGTATCCTCCTAAACTGTCACCAAGAAGAATAAACAATGTTTTGACTGTAGTATTTACTATATTCTGCACCATCCATAACAAAGGTGGCATACACAGCAATAGTTGAAGTTATAGGCATCTTTTTCAGCTGTGAGAATGTTAGGCTCTGATTAAACTGTCAGACCAAAACAATCAACTTATTTTTTTTAATAAAAATGGTGACAACCGAGAATGTTTTGGAAAAAATTATGGATTCGGAATCCATCTTAAACAACATTCATCTTTATGTGTCCTTGCTTCAATGAGCAAAAATGCAAGTGTTAACTTTGAAGTAAAGAGGAGTATTAGGATAGTCTGCTATAAATAATAATAAGGGCCTACTTTCATCAACCTATGGTAAAACTGGTCACCAATGCAACCTATTCAACAAAGAGATTAAGGAACCAAAACTCATCAGATATATGTCTAAACCTATAGAAAATAATGCTATTTTCTAGACTTGCCCGATCTATTCTCCTGGCCATGGTGTTATAGGTTAAACAAGTAGGTTTGTAACATTAACTAGAGAAACAAAGGAAAACTTAAACAATTCAATAATGTTGCAATTCAGATGTACGAATTTATTTCTGCTGTCGATGCTGTTGTTATTTATGTGTTTGCTTCTTTTTATCTTCCTCTTCTTCCCTTATATACTTTATTTCCCCTGTCGTTCTTTCTTTCTTTCTTCTTCTCTGTTCTGCTCATTTTCCTTTGACCCTTCCCTTTCTTTTTTATTTTTCAACTTTTTCAATGACCTAGTTTTTATCTCGCTTCATAAGAATTTCAAGTAGTGTCAGCATGATTCCCAGAAGGCTCCTGGCGAAAAACATGTCCAACACATAACAAGCATCTAATATAGAACCTTGAAACGCATTCTTCATTAAGAAGCATACTTGTTTTCTTCCTAATTTTTGGTATTTCACAATAACATCAAGCAGAACGACAATGCTAATTACAACTAAAGACAAAATAAGGAAAAGAAAAGAAAAGATACAGTGTAACTCTCCCTCAAATCTACCATCCCCACACTCAACTCAGGAAAATAGAGGTGAACAAATACCATTAAAAATAACATAAAAGTAGTTATCCACCTATCATCCAAAAAGAGGGTAGGTAACAAAGTAGCTTTCTCTCTGTCCTGGTTGTTTTATTATCACATTAACATGCACATCTCTCTACTGGATTTCCAAAATTTTCTGCACTAAGTAAAAACGCTCGAAGAAAGTACAATAAAAGGAGAAAGGGAACTGAAAGGGAGAAATTTTCAATAATATGTTCTTTCTAACATCTTTCAATTAAAAAAAGTTGTTAAAAGTCTAACTAAACATTACCACTAGGAGCCTTAAATTGCATTCTATCCATACGTGACAAAAAAATGTCTTAAAATTTGTTACAAACATGCAATATCTATATTCTTAGACTAACAACGATTAAACTTAATAAAAGATGAAGATAAATGCCGGAGGTGCCACACTGTTTGGACACTAAAGAACAATTCAGATTAAATAAATATCTTAGGAGAATTAAAATATGAAACCATAACGAGAGCTAAATAATATGCTGAAACAAAATGAAAAAAGTTTACCTTAATGTATTCCACAAAACTAAAGAGTAATCCTTGACCCTCATCTTGCATGTCACTTTCAGTTGTACCTTCCGCGTCGATTGAAAATTCACCTTTCCACTTCTCAAACTCCAAAGCAGCAGCTTCCTCCTCCTTGGCCTTCCGTGCCAAAGCCTCTTCTTCCTACAGAAAATTAAAAGCTTTTTAGTAACAGAAATCAGACTAGTGTAATTTCCATCTGTGTAAGCTATACAGCCACCAACCATTAATCGCTCTTGTGCTTCACGTTCCTCATCCTTCTTCCTCCTCATATCTGCATAGCGATCTTGCTTTGTCTTCCTTGATTCCCGTGCAGCTTCCTCAGCCTACAGTTTAGTTTTGTTGTCATATGACACTAATATTGACTAAAATATTGAAAGAAGTGCAGAAAAGAAAACAATTTACCTGTCTTTGTTCTTCACGTTCCTGTTTTTTCCTTTCCTTTTTACTAGAAGCTTTAGCAACATAATAATCATCCTCAGGAACCTCTTCATCACTCTCCAGCTCTGCTTTCAAATCAAGATACAACAGAATGTTACTGGAGCTTGACATTTCGACTAGTAAAGAAAGTCAGTGGCAGAGATGTGTATAAAATGTCTCCCTCATCAGATGTATTTCCAAAATATGATGCAAGTCCAAAATGTAGTCGTACTATGCACAAATGTAAAAATATCTTAAGTTTTTTATCAATCAAATAGTACAGCTATTGGTAGGTTTATCACTCACATAAATGCAAAATCGACAAACATATTTGACAAATTTATTAAGTAAACTAATAGTTGTGAGCACTTACCACTGCACTACTCTATCAAATACCTACCATCGCTTAATAAAACTAAAGGGATAGTAATAACTAAGGAATTAAATGACTTTGAAAAACGTGCCTCATATACTGTAAACAAAAGTATAAATGGTTATGCATGTGAAAATTGCACCTAACTCAGTTTAACTTTTACTGAGGTTTCGTAGAAATAGAACATGCAAGATCCTGCATGGTGCTAAAAATAATCAGCTTGCGTGCAAGCATAAACTGATTGGAAACCTTGTGTACTAGTTGACGCAGCTGATGTACTTGCTGCAGCAGGTCTCCTACGCATACGACGGCCTCCAGTAGGATGGACTACTCTCTCAGCCTGCAAATGAGAATCTTGTATCAAAAAGCCAAAAGAATTGCAAAAATATGTATTAACAAAACTGGTTTCCTTCAATTCATACACTTCACATTGAGCAAATTAAGACAAAGGGACTTAACCAATACCTTCTAAGCATCAAAATTCAAGCAAAGCCCATGGTTGTACAGTGTCTTCTGCAGTATCTACTGAAACTAGCATTTCAAGTTTTCTCACTACCCCCATCTTCATTTTTTTTAAGCATAATATTGAGTCATTTGCTTATGTTCATTGTCGCTACTCTGTAAAGAAATAAGTTACTTGACATACATACGGCTTAAACTTTAAAAACTTAAATTGTTCTCAACATGGTACCAAAGCATCACGTTTCAAGGCAACCGGATTCAAACCTCATCATCGACAAAACAAAAAATATATTCTAGTTTCCTCCATTAATACTGCCTTTCCAAGTGAATTTCTAACCTCATCATCGTCAAAAAGTGGCTCGAAGCAAGTATAAAACATAGGTGAGCTACATTTTATCCTATCACGAAATCTCAATATTTGCACAAAGTCTCAAATTTAATTAAGTTCTCAAAACATGATATCGGATACAGCCCATCTTCCATATTGTCAATAAAACTATAATTTTCAGTACACTGTCCATAATTTCTTCCACTGACATCACTCATTATTGGTAGTTACCAGTTAAAAAGGGAATAAAGTAAAACCAAAAAATGTTCAATCTACTCAATTGCGAGTTATTTCAGCCATGAAAAAGACAAAAGGTTCAAGAAAAAACACTCCTTTTCATCGATAACTGATGAAAGAAACCCTAATTAATCTGAAAAAAAGGGGGAAATTTGGGGGTCGATTTACCTGCTGGATTTGGGGCTCATCTTGATGCTCGTGCTCAGATTGAGAGCTCTGTCGACGCTTCCACAAGAGAAGAGGGAAGAGAGCGAGAACGAGGAGTATGCACAAAACCCCAGCCAATATTTCCTCCATTTTGTTTTTCCCCTCGAAATTCTCAAATCTCAGCGATTCTTGCAGGAGGAAGAAGAGGGGGAGAGGGCCACGAACAGTTTTATTAATGCGGGTCACACCCGTACCCGAAACCCGATATGAGAAAAGGGTAATTGCATATCAGCCCCTTACTTCATCTTTAATTGCAAAACCTACTCCAAATTTCAGTATTTGCCAAAACCTCCCAAAATCATCAATTTTATTGCCAAAACATCCTCCTGGTTAATAAAGGGTGAAGTTCAGTTAACTCAAATGGAAATTAATGAAATTCCCGTTTACCTGTTCAATCTATACTTTGCCATATTTCAGAAACTATCCTGTGTATTATATGCAGACCCATTAATTACCCTTCAAATTTTCAGTGAATATAATTATTACATGCAAAAAAACAAAAATCAAACATGAAGAGAGAGAAAGATCGCCGCAGAGCTTCATGATAGGAGGGCTATTATCAATCAAATAAGTTGGCATATAGATATATTTAAGATCATGGAATCCAATGACACTGAAAATAATTTTCAAAGTTTCTACAATAAATATGCTTAAATTATTAAGCAATAACGGTGGGGTGCTAACTGGATGACAAAAACATGCACATCCGTGACTAATAATTTCATGCGCATAAGTTGGAACTATGGTGATCATAATAGCAGTACGTATACCATCGGTATACTCATGAAACCATATCGAAATGAAATTCGATGACTCAAGCTCTTGTGCTTTACGTGCCACTGGACAATATTGCTGCGTTATTCAGGATTTACAAGCAGGTAGAGCTAGAACTTGTGTCACTGCCACAATTATAAAATGGAAACATGAATATTCACAAGAAAGACACATTGCATTTATGAAATCCTGCAAAGTTTCTGCAATCATTCAGCTAATTATGCGTAGCCTTTTCTAGTACAAAGCCAGCAGTTGTCTCCTTCAAAAGTTTTATCAGTTTATACGTTTCTCCCTCAATTGCTACTTTCAATATATGTATATATACATAAGCTTATCAAACACAACTGGTCATCTATCTTGATAGAGAACAAAATAGTGCACATTCACAGAAATAGTAGAACAAAATGTTGTTCAAACTTACTGTTGGACTTATTGGTCTCCTGATGTATTTTGCAAATGCTGAGGTTTCTAAAGATGGTATGAGATTTTTATCATATAGTTTCTTTTCAGAATATATACAAACTGTACATTTTATTTTATTTTATTTCCGATTCAAATGAAAAATTGCAGGAAAATGTGATATTTTTAGTGGAAAGTGGATCCGAGATACTTCACCACCACGTTACACCAACGCAAGCTGTGAATTCATGTCTCCTCCAAGAAATTGTATCAAGAACGGACGGCCTGATACCGGATATTTATTCTGGAAATGGAAACCATATAACTGTGATTTGAGGCCACTTGAACCGAAGAAATTTCTGAATTCCATGAGAAATAAGTCTTTTGCTATGATTGGGGACTCACTTCTACTAAACCAAATGCAGTCACTGCTTTGCCTTCTCTCTCAGGTACATTAAAAGAATTATTCTTGCGTATCGACTCCCCGTGCTTCTATTATGTAGATAGACCCTGAGTGAAATTTTTTTTGTCTCTTTAACAATGCATATGAATCTCAGGGGGAAAAATCTATTGATACGTATCATAGTGAATCGTATCAGCTAAGAAAATGGTACTTTAGCTCCTACAACTTTACTCTTTCGACATATTGGGCGCCATTTCTTCTCCAAGCTTATTTTCGGTCGCAAAGAATGGTTGACCTTTACTTAGACAAGCTCGAAACCAGATGGACTACAGATTATCACAGGCATGATTACATTCTAATAGCTCTTGGCCCATGGTTCAGTACACCAATGATCATAATGGAAAACAATACTATTGTTGGTTGTCATTCTTGCCATGGAAAGCTAAAAGAGCTTGGCACATTTTACCCTTATCGAAGAGCATTACAAATGGCCTTCAATTTCATTACAGAATCTAATCATAAACCAGTAGTTTTTGTAAGAACATGGTCACCTAGGCATTTTGAGCATGGAGAGTGGTTCAATGGGGGGATATGTAACAGGACTGAACCATATAATGAAGGTGAATATAATGGTACAGAAATAGAACAGACTTACTATGATATCAATATTAAAGAGTATAATGAGGCAGTTGATGTTGGATACCGAAAAGGGATAAAGATTAAACTTCTTGATGTATATCATCTTTCGATGTTGAGGCCAGACGGGCATCCGGGTCCTTACATGAAGTTTCATCCATTTGATCATAAAGATAAGAATGCAAGGGTTCAGAATGATTGTACTCACTGGTGTTTGCCTGGGCCTATTGATACATGGAATGATTTGCTCATGGAAATGTTGATTAATGAAGAGGATATAATTCTGAAGGATGATTCTATAACTGTTGATAATTAAAGTGGAAGTTGGCAGGCTTCTGATTGCAAGTCTTCTAATGAAATAATTGCATGTAAGGCTATCTGATATTTCTCCGTACTTCTGCAGACCATGTTTATCTGATATTTCTCCGTACTTCTGCAGACTATGTTAATCTGATCTCTGCGACTGTTACATCATAAAAGAATCTTCACGATTTACACTAAAAATGAGCTGATGGCTCCAATGCTCTGTTCTCATTGCATGAGGTTCTTCCAATCGGTAAGAGCATGTCAGTTGCCAAACTAGATCTAATATGAATAAAGGCGACAAAATTACATTTTAAATCTGATGACTGGGGATGCGTTTTTTTATTCAAAACCAGGCAAAGTGTCATTCAGTTTGTATCACATTATCATTTCGTGTAATTCTCCTCAACAGAGTCGTGACACTGAGGATCAAATAAATGTAAAACAACATTCACAAACTTAAAGTCACGAAATTTGGAGTTAAATAATCTCACTTTTTTTTTTAAATTACAGAAGCCTGTAATATCTACATAAATGAACCCTTCCAAGTCATCAACTTGACAGCTTCCACAATTATCGCTGTTGCACATGAATGCCAAAACCAATCACCAAATACAATCGACATTTGTTCACAAAGTCTTCCTGCTCACACTTAAAACCATTAGGGATTTTATGGTATTGAATCTATTCGCACCAAGCATCGAAAAAGAACAATGCCTTTATTCTTTTTTGCATCCAACCTTTATGGCCTCATATCTTTCGCCGATAATTCCACCCTTTTGCTTCTGCAAATCAATGCATCTTAAGAGTGCTGGCAAAGAAAGCATCAGCAGATGGATCCGATGGTGAATTATCATTTTGCATCTCAGTTCAGATCAATTCAATTAAGTCTTGAATCACTGAACTCGTGATCTGTGGATTCCCTTTCTCAAAAAGTACAGGTATCTGATCCGCCAAAATATGATATTAAAAGTAATTGTTAGAGTTAGATCTTTTAACACTTTACTCTCAAAGCTAGGGGATTTGCTATGAGTTCGAAACTTGTTTAATATTTCAATAAACAACGTGACAGACCCATTGCTACCTCGTGTTGCACTGGCCATTTCTTGAGTGGCCTTTGCAATTCGCAAGGTACGCTTGAAGCAAAGGAGGACCCTGGAACGAGACAGACTTCACAATTATACCTTGCTATTACTTAACAACATTAGTAGAAATGACATGTCTAATATCATAAATAAATATAGCAATAAGAGAAGAAATTTGGCTAATGCTAAAACTAGCTATTTTTTGCAATTAGTTTGTCTATAATGACATATTAATCGTCACCTTTCTCCATCCTTAATTCCATCATGATCATCAACCCAGAAGAGGTGTGAACAAGCATAAACTACTTTGCACTGATCAGGTTTCTTTAAAAGTTCTGCAGAATACTGCATAAGAAAATTATTAAAAGAGACATTATAAACTGTGCAATTGCTGAAGGATTTAGTATTATAAAGCAGAAGTACAAGGAAAAAAATACAACCCCAGTGACTTTATGTGTCAATGTGTCCCTGTTCTCAACTCCAAATATATTCATCCGCCGAAGAGTTCCTATTATTAAATGTATCGCAGTCACCTGTGCACTTGAATCCTGTTCTCATAGTGAAGTAACTCAAGAGTTAAAAAATAGGAAAAGGAAACAGAAACAAGTAGTAAAGTTATAAATAGTTAGCAATTTGTCATAATTAGGCATGAAGAAAATAACTTATTTCTGATTGCGCTTTCCATAAAATACATGGATCCAAATTACAGAACTATTCTTGACCACAGGAGAAGCTGTAACCCCTAATTACTTACTGCTGCTTCTTCTTCATATAGAATAAATGCTTGAGTGAGAAACTCATATGCAACAGGTTCCAGATCGCAATCATTAGCAACCTGAACAGAAAACAAAGCAGCAGATGATCACTAGGTAGATAGGTGATGGTCCATATATAATGCTTCCCCTCATATGAAGTTGACATACCTCTGCACTTTGCAAGTATAACCTAAGGACAAGTTGTGGGGAAGGAACAGATGATAGTGCCTCAATACTCTGGAAATTTTAACAGCATCAGCAAATGAATGGAGATAAAGAAAATGAGAATGCAAGTATTAAACATTAACTTTTGAGAGAGAAAACAGCAATTTGAACCAGAGACCATGAATCAGAGGCATAGGACCTGTAAGAAAAACAGCTAATATGCGACAACATGCCAGCATGCAATATGCATAAACACATGATGTGCTAGCATGCAATATGCATAAACACATCATGAGCATCACTCGTGTTGATGTAAATAGCTACAACTAGGTATCTGGAAGGATCGGATACATCAACATTATGGATTAAACATGATATAAGAGATTTCAAAAGGTCATCAGCAAATGAAATCATTTACATTTACAATTGCCTAAGTTTAATAATAATAATAATAAAAGGGGCCACACTTGTACTATGATAGATATACTGTTGTGCGCAGCGAAAATTTCGGCAGCACCTCTGGTGCACAAAGGGCACAACAAGAGAGCTAGATCGCAATAAGAATTCCCGTCTCACAAA
>JBAKGM010000326.1:44529701-44547875 GCA_037177215.1 Asparagus racemosus
ATAATTTATTTTTTTATTTTATAAATTTAAAGTACAGCATGAACGAGACCTATTTACAACAAACAAATTATTTCTGATGACAAATAGAATTGCAAGCATGAGAAAATTTATCTTAGTTTTATCTCCATCATTTTTCTCAAAAAAGAGAAAAAAAAGGTAAGCAAATTAACATTCTGTTGAGGAGAAAAGGAAAAAAATTAAAAACATGAATAATCATGAGAAAGGCTTTGTTGCAAATATTCATGAGCAGACATAAGTCAAAAAAACATCGATATGCAACATTCAAGGTCTCCAAACAATTAACCATCCAATTAAAATGAAGAATTTAAAAGGTTGAAGCTTAATCAATTAAACAACTCTAAGTGTGTGTTGGGACAATTTCTATGCATTCGACTTGGTTTGAACAATATCAAATGTTTATATGTATTTAAATGTGCAGGTTATAACTTTCTTAGATCATAACGTTTGACTCAGTTATCAAAAAAACTATTATAATATGTTTTAGGAAAGCTCTCAATGTGCTCTACAGGATGAACTACACAGACTAGTGGTGGTTGGTCAAACCGACTAGTCAGACCAGTCAGTCCGACCAACAGAGGTTCATAACCCCTCTCAGTTTACTGGCCGGTCAAACCACCGGCGGTCAAACCAACTTGTCAGACCGTTCTGAGCTGAATTTTCATTAAAAACAGAATCCAGCCCACATTCTCTTATATGTATTGTCAACATTTCTTTTAAACATTTTAGTAATCTGAAAGGAGGTTGAAAGTGAGAGAGAAAAAGAGGCAAAAGGAGAGAGCTTTGAAAGGAGAAAGAGATCTCATCCACCACCACCACCACTTGGATCCACATCACGCCCTCGAAGCGAGAAATCAACTCCGATCAAGATTCTTCTTGGAGCGCCACCCTTGGACTTCACATCAACATCGTTCTCAAGATCCACCACTCCCATCATCCTCCGAAGAACAAGTTTTCTTTTTCCAAAAGGAATGTAAGATCTTTCTAGGGTTTTGTGCTTAAATTGATAATTGTTTTTTATTGTTTATTATTTTTTGAGGACAATTGGTTTTCTAAGCATACTCAAGCAAGTGTTAATTGAGGAATTGGGGATGCTAGCTAGGGCTAGGGTTTACACTTGTAATAATTTATTTCAAACCACTATAAAATCATATGTGTTGATCTATGATTGTTTTGTTTAATTTATTGCTTATTATTCTGCTGTTACACCTTTGCTAACTAATCAAGAAAAGCGTCGCGATACTATTCAGCCCCCCCCCCCCCACCCCTCCCCGCATGCGGGCGTCTTCTATGCTTGAATCTAGATCCCAACAGAGTGTTCTTATGAGACTCAATTTATCGCAAAATATATAAAGTAGAAACAACTAAAATAACAACGAAAAGGTGTTTAAGTAATATTTTAAAAAAAATAAAGTTAACATGCTAGAGTGAAAATCATCAACAGTAACTGAAAGCTAACACTGTCCCTAAGGTTCAAGGAAATACATAACGTTTCATGCGCTTGGCACCATTATTTATAGAAAGACAAATTAAAATTATGCCATTTATGGACCAAGTTTGTGAGGATATCATTACCCATAGCAAAACATAGATTGCATTATCAATTCGGGTGCTAAAATGCTAGACAAGCAAACTTCAAACAAGACACTTGGCTTCCTCGTCACCTTAGTAATACTGTTATGTGGTCTCAGATCGTGCGAGCGAGAAGTAACCTCAATTTTTCTATGGCACGTTGATATTCAACTATTGGAATGATTAAAGGTAAAATCTTTCAATGGAAAGGAAATTCTCAAAATGG
This sequence comes from Asparagus racemosus, assembly GCA_037177215.1. Classification (NCBI taxonomy): domain Eukaryota; kingdom Viridiplantae; phylum Streptophyta; class Magnoliopsida; order Asparagales; family Asparagaceae; genus Asparagus; species Asparagus racemosus. Next base: position 44,531,518 of record JBAKGM010000326.1, read on the forward strand.
AGCTACAGGGTGTCGTTAAAAAAATTTTCTCAAAAATAACCCAGGGGTCAATATTTTTTCTGAACTGGGATTATTTTAGGAAATATCATTTTGGGCCCATTTTGTATATAAGGGTGTAGCCGCCATCGCTTCACCCTTTGAGTCCAAATGCGCGTTCGAGCCCGTTACAGTCCCTTCTCCAAACTCCCAACTCCTCTCAAATGGAGATCCGAGACCCACCAACACAACCTCGCCATCCAAACCGCATCCCTCCTCCTCCAGAAACCCGACCCGTTTCCCCTCCTCAAATCCACCCTCCCTTCCCCCCTTCCCTCCTCTCTCTTCTGTCGGATCCTCACCCGAATCAAATCCCAACCCGAAACCGCGCTCAACTTCTTCAACTTCTCAACCTCCAATTTACAATTCGAGCCCAACGTAACCTCGATTTTCAGCCTTACCCTGACCTTAATCCAATCATCCAAATTTCTCGACGAATCAAAGAAGATAACCGAGCCCATCCTTCGCACTGAACCGGTTCAGATCGTTCTCGATTCGGCGATTCGCGCTGCTTCTCAGTGTAGGGATTCGGAATGTAGGTTACTCAGTTTCGTTCTTGAAAATTACGCCTTCTTGCGATTAATTCCGAGTTCTTTACGGGCTTTGGAGAGGTTTAGGGCTTTGGGGTTAGTGCCTGAGGCTGGGAGCTGTAATGAGCTGCTTGATGCTCTGTGTTGGGCTGATCAGTTTGATCGTGCTTTGATTTGTTTTGGGGTTTTGGTGAGGATCGGGTTTGAATGCGACGAGAGGAGCTGGGATGCGATTTGTAGGGTTTTTTGTGGGAAAGGGGGGATTAAGAGGGCTGAGAAGCTGCTGGGTTTGGGGGTTTGCGGCGTTTCGAGCTATGATTTGGTTATAGATTGTTACTGTAGGAGAGGAGAGTTTGGTGGTGCGCTGCAGGTTTTGGAGCAAATGCGAAAGAAAAGTTTAGATTTTGCGCCGAGCTTTGTGACATATGCCTCGTTTCTTGACGGGGGGTGTAAATTGGGAAGTTCTGTTGTCGTTGAGTTGATGCTGAAGGAAATGATTGCGAGAGGGTTGATGCCCACGGCGGCGTTTTTGGATTATGATTGGGTTATTGATAGGCTTTGTGAGCTGGAGAAAACATTTGCTGCTGAAATGTTCTTTGAAAGGGCTCGTAATGCAAACACTAAGTTAGGAGAGGGTGTATATGCGAATCTTTTGACGGCATTGGCCAAAGAACGGCGATTGAGGGAAGCTATGGAAGTGTATAAGATTATGTTGCAAGAAGGCGTCGAGATGACGGAGGACTCTTGTGATGTGTTTTTGAATGGGGTTTGTAGGGAAGAGCCTTCAGAGGAAGTAGAATGCGTGTTGAAGATTTTGATTGGAAAAGGATTTGTACCTGCTACTGATGATCTCTCATTGTATATTGCTGCTCGATGCGATGAAGGAAAATGGAATGAAGCTAGTGATATTCTGAATCTTGTACTTGAAAAGGGTGTTCAGCTTGATGCTTTCTGTTGTTGTTCTCTGGTAAAACATTATTGTGCCAATGGCTTGGTTAGTTCAGCAATTGCGGTACATGAGAAGTTGAAGAAATCAGGTGGATGTCTGGATATAATCTCGTATAATGCACTTCTAGAAGCTCTTCTCCTCGAGACGAGGACTGAAGAAGTGATGCAAGTTTTTGAATACATGCGAGAAAAGAGTGTGTTGAGCAGTGATAGTTATGTAATAGTGATTGGTCCACTTTGTCGGGGAAAGGAAATGAGGAAGGCCATGAATCTTCATGATGAGATGCTGAGGATGAAGCTTAAACCTGATGATGCCACCTACAGGAATTTGATTTCTGGGTTTGCGTAAGAAATTTTTATTATTTTATGAAATTAGATGTTATTGTTCCTCTTTCAAGTTACAACTTGAAGATACAGTACAGTATATCATTGGATGCATCTTAAGTGACTAAACTAATGGACTAAAGCGATTTGGCTGCATCTTTTCTTTTTTCTTTTTTGGAAAGCTGGTTCCACTTGATCGCCAGTATATTAACATTTGCTTCCCGTTGTATGAAATGGATTTACATCTCTTTAGGTTTTGTAAGTCGGAGAAAGAACATTTTCTGCACAGATGTTTCTTCCGGGAGGGCTCAGAATGCAAATATTTAAGTGAGAAAAGAGTTTATATGCAAGTTTTTTTTTACCGTGTTGGTTGATAAGGAAAGAGTGAAAGAAGCAAAAATGGAAGCAGGCCGCATGTTGAATATTTTGATTGGCAAAGGTTTGCACCTACAGAGTTAATGGTCTCTCACTGTATATAGCTCAATGCAATAAAGGAAATGAAATGGAGCTAGAAATATCTGAATCTTGTACTTAAAAAGGGTGCTCAGCTTGGTGCTATTTATTCTTGTTCTTTGGTAGAACATTGTCGTATCCATGTAACAGCAATCGGTTCACTGGTTTTGTCGGGAAAAAGGAATTTAGGAAAGCTATGAATCATCATGATCAGATGCGAAGAACGGGGCTTAAGCCTGATGATGTAACCTGCAGGGATTTGATCACTGGTTTTGTGTAAAGAAATATTCTTTCATAAACTAAGATTTCATTTTTCCTTTTCGTGCTGTAATTTAAGTTTTATTTGTGAGCAAAGTATCATAAACAAGCCTATAAGTTGCAAGGAGTTTATTTGGCTGTTTTGTGGGTTTCCTTGCGTCTAGGAGTTTATGATTTTCATAGTTAACATTTCACTCAACATAATTTTGTGATGGACAAATGAAGCATTCCCTCCCATTCTCCTTCAAAACTCTCCCTCTCCCCACAAAACCTCGTCAAAACCCTACAAAACTCCTCGTATCCCTCAACTCCCAACTCTCAAACCTCACTAACTCCCACCAGCACTCTCAAGCTCTCCTCATCTTCACCCAAATCCACTCCTCTCCCTTCATCTCCCCTGACCACTTCACTCTCTCCAGTGCCTTCAAATCCTGTGCCCATCTCCGTGCCCACATTATTGGTTCCCAGCTCCACTCCTTCGCAGTTCGAACAGGCCTCGTATCCTTCTCTCACGTCGCAAACTCTCTCCTCTCTTTCTACTCAAAGACCCATGTGCCTGATGTCACTCGAAAGCTCTTTGATTCGATACTATATCCTGATGATTACTCGTACACCACTATGCTTTCAGCATATGCCAAGAGCGGTCAGTTTGAGAAAGCTCTTCAACTGTTTGATGATTTGCCTAAAACAAGCACGCCAGTTTGGAATGCGATGATGATGGGGTATGTTGATCATGGGTATCGAGGTTCTGCTATTGAACTTTTCATCAGAATGCATCGTTTGGGAATTGGGTTTGATCGGTATAGTTATGCTGGTGTTTTGAGCATTTGTGATTCAGCGGAGTTTGTGGGTTTCGGGGGCCAGGTCCATTCATTGGTGATAAGAAGTGGGTTTAATAAGTTTAATGTTATCGTCGTCAATGCCTTGGTGACGATGTATTTTGACTGTGAAGTTGCTCAGGATGGGGTTAGCGTGTTTCAAGAAGCAAAAGTACGTGATGTAATTTCTTATAATGGCTTGATTGCAGGATTTGTGAGGTGGGAAAGAGAAGAGGATGCTCTCATGGTGTTTAAGGAGTTGATAGGAGAAGCTAGTTTAATACCAACAGAGCTAACCTATGTGAGCGTTATGAGTGCTTGTGCGTCAAAGGAAATCAGTGAACAAGTCCATGGTCAAGTAATTAAGGTGGGTTTGGAAGGTTCGCTATTGGTGTGCAATGCTGCAGTGGCTATGTATTCAGATTCTGCAGATTTGATCAGCGCTAGACGAGTATTTGATATGATTTATGACAAGGATGTTGTATCTTGGAATTCTATGGTATCAGGGTACGGTCAAGAAAATTTGCATGAGTCCGCAATTGAACTATATTGCCAAATGTTGAAAGAAGGGACTGAACCAGATGAATTCACATATGGGAGCCTAATAGCTTGCTTACCAGTTGCAAAGCACGCAGAAATGGTCCATGCCATAGTTGTACAAAATGGGTTGATCACATTCACTGAAGTTTGTAATTCTCTTATATCGACATATGCTAAGTGTGAAGATATAGGGAGTGCTCGGCGGACTTTCAATGAGATGTCTTTCAAGAACCTTATCTCTTGGAACTCAATTATTTCCGGATATATGCTGAATGGATCTCCAATGGGAGGCTTGCAGTCTTTTTCTAACCTACTGAATTCAGGACATAAGCCAAATTCCTACACGCTGAGCACTGTTTTAAGCACTTGTGCAACTATCTCAACTCTGAGATTTGGCCAACAGATACATAGTTATATTCTTAAATCTGCTTCTGTTTGTGAAATAGCCTTGGGAAATTCTCTCATTACAATGTATGCAAAATGTGGAGATTTGGATTCATCTTCCAAAGTTTTCAGAGGAATGAGCCAAAGAGATCTAGTTTCTTGGAATGCGATAATTGCGGCCTATTCACAGAACGGCGATGGGCACGAAGCAGTCCATTACTTCAGAGTGCTGCAAAAAGAGGAGATTTTGCCTGACCATGCAACTTTCGCCATTGTTCTTTCTGCCTGTAGCCATGCCGGTTTGGTTGAAGAGGGCCATTTAATTTTCTCGTCCATGATCAAAGACTATGACATAAAACCACAACTGGATCATTATTCATGTATGATTGATCTTTTGAGCCGCGCTGGACATTTAAATGAGACTGAAAATTTGATTGGTAGCATGCCATATGGGGCGAATTCTCATATTTGGTGGACAGTGCTGAGTGCTTGTAACACTTACGGTAATGTGAGGCTGGGAAAAACTGCGGCTGGATTTCTTTTGGAGATGGAACCAGAGAATACAGCAGTTTATGTTCTTTTATCGAACATAAATGCAGCTGAGGGAAACTGGGAAGAAGCAAGTAGCATAAGAGAACAAATGAGAAATAAAGGTGTAGTGAAAACGCCTGGATGCAGTTGGATTTGAATCAGAGAATAATTTCAGTGTAAGTTTAATAAGAAGCACTCCCCCTGTAGCTGTTTAAATTGATTGATACCATATGCTGTTACCTTGTAGCTCCTGTGTGATGTTATCTCTTCTATTCTTCGATTATATACTATTAACTTCTTCTTTTTTTTCCTTTTTTTTTATTTTTTAAATTGCGATAGCAGTTAGTGTTAGGAAAGGCTGCTATTAACTTCTTATACTCAGATGAAATTATCAAAAAATTCATTCATTTATAAAGTTTGAAGTGGCTATATGTTCTGTCTCATTTGTTTAGTCGATTTTGGGTACTAATATTCTGCTTCATTTAGCAGCTAGCAGAGAGCAATCATACAGCTGATTCTGATGGGGCAGCTTGCAAATTGATCCGAGTTAGGTGGGCAGTTGATTGAATAGACACCCAGGTAACATTAATTTAGTTGATTTTAATTCTGCAAGAAGTTCTATACGTAACAAGATTTAACAATTAAGTCACCAAGATTTTTGTGTACTTGTTCCGAAACCATGCCTTCGATCTTCTTCCTTTTTTTTTTTTTATGAAAACCAAGAAGGAACAATTGCTTTATCTCTTATACTACGTACTTGTTGTTCCAATAAAAGATGGGTTTTTTAACCCCTTAAAAGCTAATAGTGCAAAGTTGCAGACCTCCATATTTTCCAAGTTCATATCCTTCCTTCGGCTTCAATCCAATAGAGTAACGTTTTTACTCAACTACAGGGTTTTTGTTAGATAAATAACTTTTACCCTCTTCATCTCTTTAAAGCGTCGGCGAAATAGCCTCTACCAGCTCACCATGTTTGAAGCCAAGAATAGAAAGGACAATGACAGTACAGCATATAGAAACAACTTTAGTTTACTCTTTTAAGAGAATGGTATCCCCATTTTCTTGAGTTATTCAAATTCACCCATCATGTTGTTCCCCACCAACTTGAGTTTACCTATAACAACTCACAATGAGAAGCACTCTACAAAGTCCAAAGCCAAACTTGTATGAGACCCAGTGAGAATTTTATCATTATTTAACAGCCAATCATGCACACCTCCCTTCCTCTTTTATTGATTCCTTGTTCTCCTTATTATGCAACATCATGTGCCCCACTTTGCAAGTTGCAACTGTCTGCTTATGGCTCTATTCCTCTGAAGACAGCCCAAAGCAGCCTGGACTCCCCCATCCTGTCTTCAGTGTGGCATGTGATTCTCATGAGTGTAGCCATATTTTAGATCTACCTCATTGTCTTCTAATTTGACTGCAGAGCTGCTTAGTTGTGATTCTTCTTCACTGAAACCCTATATATGGCAATATTTTAGACCTATCTCCGCAAGCTGCATTTTAATAATTACTGAAGAATCTTTTTGGTTGGTCTCTTTATGATGTTGTTTTCTTTTTTTTCTTTTTGCGTCTGCATACTTTTGTATCTTTCGGGATGTTTCGTTAAACTCTTATTAATGGAACAACGGGAGATGTTGAAAAATAATAATTATTATTATTACTGAAGAAGGGTGCCTAAAGACTTTCACGTGGATTAGCTGTCAGATGCGTATTGGACTTCTGGACTGAACCAGATCTATAGTGTGAAACGTTGCATTATTTATGATGGCTGAGACAGAATGAGTGAGGAGTTTCGAAGCTCGGAGGCCATTCAAAAAAACCTCACTCTTTTTAACTTGGAAGTCTAAACAGGCTCCTGTTCCCCTCCATGTCCTCCGTCAATATGAGGTTATGGCTCTCTTCATGGCTATTACTGCTATTCCTTGAAGGATCGCTGATCACCTCCAATGCGGCACCGAGCTCTTTCTCCTTCGAGGATAACTTCGATATAATGTGGGCAGAAGACCACTTCAAAACTTCTGATGATGGTCAGGTCTGGCACCTCTCTCTCGACAAAGAAACGGGTACGCGTCTAAATTGGTTCAGAAAACACGGATATCTCATCTCATCGTATCGTTCACGGATATCTCATCTCATCGTATCGTTTCAAATAACTGAACTCTAATCACCAGTTTCATTGCAGGCTGTGGTTTCCAAACGAAACAGCGGTACAGATTCGGGTGGTTCAGCATGAAGCTGAAGCTCGTCGGTGGCGACTCTGCCGGTGTCGTCACAGCTTATTATGTAAGCGGTATTTATCGGGCAAGAAACACAGTAGAAGTAATAACTGTGTGATTCTAACGTATTTTTGTGAATGGATTCGATGAGTTCAGATGTGCTCGGACCTGGATGCTGCACCCAAGAGAGACGAGCTGGATTTTGAGTTCTTGGGCAACAGGACAGGGGAGCCGTACACAATTCAGACAAATGTTTACAAGAGTGGTGTTGGCAATAGGGAGATGAGGCACATGCTTTGGTTTGATCCGACTGCAGACTTTCATACTTATTCCATCCTCTGGAATAGCCACCAAATAGTGTGAGTGCAACAATCCTTTCCCAGTTTTTTGAAGTTGCTCTTTACATCTAAATGAAATAGAAATAGGGCTGATTGCACATAGACACCCTTGTAGTATCTCTGTTTTTAACTTGCTACCTTTGCGGCTGACTTCCAAGTTAAAGAAGCCCAGAGGTCTTTCTTCTAAAATAAAACTACAGGGGTAATAAGCATGTAGGAATTGGGAGGCTGGATGAAATAAATTGGGCAACATCAAATAATACATAGGCTAGAAAAGGTGGGGTTAGCTATTTATTGGCCTGTGGGTGTCACATGGCTAGCATGACACACTGCATGGTGCAACCTCCAACAGTTAATGTGATACGAAACATCGCAATAAAAGTAGAGCCCCAAAGAAGGAGACCCACCGAATGGGAAACTATACGGTGGATGTTGTCCCTGCAGAGTTGCCTGTCCTCGAATGCAAATTGAGGGGTTTGAAAATGGGGTGCATTGATTCAAGCATTAGTCCCCCTCCTCAACACCTGATGCTAAGTGAACCATACTTCTAAAAACTCTCAAACTAACTCTCCGCCCGCTCGTGAACGGTGTAGATCCATTTATTGTATGTGGTTTGGTCTGATAAAATCTATGCTCTAATTTCACCACCAAAATGCGAAGAAATTCAATGAGGTGATTATTTAGGCTATGCGATAACATGTAATGGTGAACTTGAATTTACTAGATTTCATATAAATAATGATGGGGGAGTGGGTATGGGGTACCCATGTTACAATTATCACTGGTTTTTAATAATCAAACTCGTTAGATACCGTCAACGTTAACCATCATGGTTATTGTGAGAATTGGCTCAACAGAAGGTGACTGAAGTCTATGAATAGAAAATGACCCAAAAATTTTACCCACAGTTATTCCTTTACCACTGCAAACTCGTAAAAAAGTTGATCACAAATTTTGCCGCAGGTTTTTGGTGGACAGAGTCCCAATCAGAACGTACAAAAACAACGGCAAACCAAACGACTTCTTCCCCGACGAAAAACCCATGTACATGTTCTCCAGCATATGGAATGCCGATGACTGGGCAACAAGAGGAGGTCTCGAGAAGACAGACTGGAAGAAAGCTCCCTTTGTCTCCAGCTACAAAGATTTCAACGCCGATGCTTGCCAGTGGAAAGATCCTTACCCTGCTTGTGTTTCTACTACAACTGAGAACTGGTGGGACCAGTATGATGCTTGGAATCTTGATGATTCTCAGCAAGAGGATTTTAGCTGGGTTGAGAGGAATTTGGTTATTTATGATTATTGCAAGGATACCGAGAGGTTTCCTACATTGCCGGAGGAATGTGCGCTTAGAGCGTAGATTTCGTCGTAGATGTTGAGATGGGGATGGAGAGAAGGGAAGAAATGTTTTGTCAAATTTTTCGGCTGTCATATATTGTTCTGTAAAATTCTCGATCATTTGTTTATCGCATTGAGAGTTTATATCCCGGAGTTTGTGTCAGGTTTTATGTCGATTCCCGATAGAAAGGTTGATTCCATTTCGCCAGCTCACCTAGAGCTTCCAAGATCAAAGAGACTGGGGACCTTAGCAAAACTGCAAGAAGAGAAACATATAACCCCAGTAGAAAAAATTAGCAAGCAGAGAGCGCCATCCTGTATGCTGAAGCTTGGACAGAATTGAAGGGCACGCAGCTCTTGCAGGTGCGATATTTTGTTCTTACTGACCCTTAAACTATTTATGTAAAATTGATAGCCAATATACTAACGTACCGTAACGCAATACAGCCACCTCCCCTTCTTCCTTTCGAAGTACTCATGGTGGGAGAGGTTAAAAAAAAGACAACTCGTCACAAACTACTACGCCTGAAGTTACAAGCATCAACAAACGTGACAGAGCATTGACAATCGCGACCGCGTATTCTTAGGCACTAGAGGTAGACATAAAAACATACTCCGGAAATCACAACTTTGAATGAAAGACAAGTTTTCATTTATAATAGAGTGCCAAGCAAGTTTAAAGAGACAAGCCATATATGCTTTAATACAACCCCACAAACTTCAAGTTCAAGCATGAATTAGGCAAGCAAATATATATATATATAAAGCTTAGTAGATAAAACGCAGTCTTCAAGTACTAATCAATCCTTTGATAAGAGAGGCTACTCAGAAGCCATGGATTTTGATGTGCTCCTTCTTCACAATGCCAGCCTGCACATCAAATAAAACCAAGTTTCAGCGCCCAATGAACAAAAAGCATCGGGAGCCAAGCAGCTCAACGAGCAAAACTACGTACCTGAACAAGGAAAGTAGAAACATTCTTCCTTTGATCACCCTGGAGTTGAATAACCTGAAGGACATAACAAACGTTAATGAACAAAACATACGATAAAAGATGCATGCATTTTCAAAACAATACTGAAAACAAAAGTTTGGCACGTTATGACGACCCCAATCCAAGAAATTATGATACACCATCAAATCTATTTCAATGTTAAGATATATCAACGTAAAGGACCGTTTGTACTCCTCTCTCCTTAACCTAGAATAATTCCCTAAGCCACAAAGGCACAAACGCTTGCTACAAATAAGATTTTAGATGGTTTTAGAGCTTAAAGCATACCTGTCCAAGTTCTGGATCCTGGACTACAGTACCATTACAGCAGAACTCCTTCTTGAGATCCTTGAGGATCTTGTTGTAGCTAAAATCTTTCTTCAGTCCTTGCACAGTTGTCAGACTCTTTCTGCCGTTGCGCTGCTGAATGCGCACGTGCACATAATCCTTTTTTCCAGCACCAGAGTCTTCAGCATTTGCCTCAGCAAAAGGATCTTCAAAAATTAAGAAGTTCATTCAATATCCTAGATACATTCACAAGTCTAGCCAAAGAGAGAATACTATGTCAGTTTCTGTAGATACCGAAAGCAGTGGGAATCTGAACGTCGAGATCAGACATGAACTCTTGAGTGTTGATGATGGAAACGACCTTTCGGCTAGGATGGTCCTTCGTAATTTTTGTTATGTCCAAAGCTGATATAATGAAACAAGTGATGAGAAAAGGTGTAACTCGAGGTTGACATCTTCCAAAACATAAAAAAGACTTGAGGAGAACGGTTCAAAGACAACATATTTCAGAAGAATTTTCAGACACCAAGACATCCAAATTTAAAATTAATATAAATTCAGAAATATGCTAAGGCATGCCTGCAGACTGCTCATCCATTATTAACAGATAAAAACTGAACTAGCTACAAAGTAAATCAGGAAGGAAAAAAATCATGACCGCAAGAGGCTGACATTCAATCATAAGCATCTGAAATCAATGTTATAAATAAGTCAGATGGAAGAAAAGGACTTTAAAATATCTGACATGTCACACTAGCACTCAATATCTTGTGAGTCAATTCATATCAATTTTCCACAGATAACCGTGAATCCATAAATCCTTGCACCAAAGGAAAACCCTCGTACCAAAGGATATCAGTCAAGTTAAAATTTAAATTAGAGTCAACCCAGGGAACTTTCAGCATTTTGAAGTAAACCTCTATGAAATTTCAAGATCTCACACTAAACCCTCATTAACTTTTGCAGGAAACCCCCAATAACAAATTTTGGGTAAATTACACTAAACCTCCAATAACATTCAAAATGCCTTTTAATGCTGTTGCATGGTTCTAATTTATGTGGGTAATCTGCAAAATGCAGAAAGTTAATTGGGAGTTTTCTACAACACCGAAAAGTTATTGGGGGTTTAGTGATTTTGAAAGTTCATAGGGGTGCAAAACGCTGAAAGCTCATGGGAGTCTGGTGTAATTTATACTAAAATTTAATGAGCAAGTTTCCCACACAAGATTCTTCTTAGCATCTAGTAATCCTGTATTCTATGATTTAAACAATTAAATAGAGCTATTATATTCACAATCGCAAAACTCAAATAAAAATTGCTATCGCAGAAACCTTGAGAGGATTATATACTATGGGCATATCATCATATTTAGTAAAACCAGTATCATACACTCAAAAACAAAATTACAGATGAACTGCAATCTCCGATCCAAAATTACCAGTTGCTATGAGATATAATCTATTTTCTATGCCTAATTAATTTCCCTAAATTAGATAATGAATTCCTTTCCACTTTACTTACAGATGAGAAAAGGGCAATAATTTTAACATCAAACAATTTCCCAAATAAAGAAAAGCAGCACCTAATCCACATAACTCAAACCAAATTAAAATATCTGACTAGATCTACTAAAACCCCCTTAATTATCAAGAAATCAACCGTAACTATCATAAAAAGAACAGCTTTTCTACCAGAAATAACTCAGATTCTCAAATAAATAACAAGATCAGAACTTTCCACAAATCAGGTGATAAATAAAACAGAATTAAAATAAAGAAACAAACTTTTTACCTTTCAGAGTTTTGAGATCGGAAACCCTAGCTCGAGATTTGACGAAAAGGTTAAAACAATCAAAGTATCGCGAGAGAGAAGGGATTTCTTTGTTGTGTCTTTATAGAGAGAAGAGGGCGGTGACCTTATCGCACGCGGTATTCTGTTCCGCGGTTTCTCTTTCTTTCACCACACGTCTCTCTTATCCGAATCCTTAACCCGATTGGTACCCGAGTCCGGAGTTGGCGGGTTACGGGTTTGAAAGTATCTGACCCGGTTTATGTTGGTAAGGGTTGGTGAGAGCAAATACTCAATAATGTGGAATAATCCCATGAGATTTAAGTTGGAAAAACATCCTCAGTTTTCTTGATAATGAGCAGTTCGAGTTAAAGTAACAAATTTATTCACAACATCATGTAGAATATTTTCAAATAGGTTGATTAGAGCTGTCTTTGCGTTTAAATTGAAAAGTGGCTTGTTAGAATTACAACTGCTATATAGTTAGGAGTAGTTGGAATTTTTTAACTGCTATATAGTTAGGAGTAGTTGGAATTTTTTACAACACCATGTAGTTCCAAGTAAAATACATTTATAGTTTTGACTATTTTCGATAAAAAAATACTGGTAGCAAACATCTAGAATTTAATATGAATATGTGGCATGTGAAATTATAAAAATATTGCTTACAATACTATGCCCACTCCACGTTCCTCATACAATTATTAATCAAATAAATGCAAGATATTTCGGTATTTTATTAAAAGTTGATATCACTTGCTAGGTAGAGATTAATCTCTCTCTCTCTCTCTCTCTCTCTATACACACACACACACACTACTATAAAAAGAGGATTGGGGTGTTAAAATCTTTATTTTTCTTTTTTGCCCTCTTAAATTTTAATAAATTCTAACTATGTCATTATTTCTAATTAATCTTTCATTAAATAAGTATGACCTCTTATTATTTATGCATCTCCTCACCTTCCCAAATAATTATAATTATCAAAATGTAATAAAATAAAATAATTTATAAAATAAATATACACAATTATTAGTAGTAACCAATTAAGTTATTATAATAACTATTTATGAATTATAATAAAATAATAAAAATAATAGTATAAATAGAATAATATATTACTAAATGCTATTAAAAATTGTACTATAATTCAATGAGCAGTAAAATAATAGAATAAATTTTGAATCGTACAAATAGTATAATTATTTTAATAATATCACATAAATTGTGAATTACACTATTTGTTTAGCATTATATTATTAAATAATTTAATTTTATTTTTAGAGTATTTTCTCAAAGATTATTACATGATACTAAAAACTCTATAGTTGGAAATGATTGAAAACTAACTTTTTTACAAAAAATATTATTTAATATAAATAATAGTACTATTAATTGTTAATAATAGTATAATAAATATTTATAGCAGTAAATTATTAAAGAGCATATTAAAAAATTAAATTAAATAAATATTTTTATAAAACATAGACTATATAATTATTTTAATAGTATTACTTGAACAAAGAATTATAATAATATTAAATAGGTAAATTATAGTAAACCCCCCATAAAATTTTAGCAGTTTACAGTAAATAAGCCCTATGAACTTTCGAAATCACACTAAACCCCTAATAACTTTTGTAAAGAGCCTCCAATATCTTTTAGATAAATTACACCAAATCCCCAACAACTTTCAAAATGCCTTTTTATGCCATTTTATGGTTCTAATTTAAAGGGTTATCTACAAAATTCTGAAAGTTATCGGGAGTCTTCTTTGAACCAGAAAAGTCATTAGAAGTTTAGTGTAATTTTGAAAGTTTATATGGCTAAAAGTTTACATGGGTTTAGTGTAACTTACCCTATTAAATAATTATAATGAGCAGTAACTATTGCAATATGTTGCAGCTGTCAAGTGTAACTATCTAGGGAACATCAAGAAAAAGCAAGCAATATTAAGACAGTTTAGTTAATTTAGAGTTAAGTTAACAACTTTCAAGTTGGAGGACCGTATTTAAGAGAACTTATAGAATTGACAGTTTTATTTAAGAACAGTTTTAGATTTGGGGACTTATTTAAAAAAAAGGTTAATACTGGGCGATTATTATAAGAAAAACATTCAATTACAATAACTACACAATAATAATTAATTTATACATTTCCTTTTAAGCAATCTTATTATACAATTTTATTTATTAACACATAATTTTACTATTTAATAAAAAATTTAAAACTTAAAACATGTATGCTCACGTGCAAAGCTTGTGCATTATACTGGCTCCATCTAAAAGCAACTAGACCTAATAAGTAATAACTAAGAGTTTAAAATATTTCTATATTTATCTTTAACGTCGTGCCTAATTCTACTGTCCTTTCTCATCTTTGATCAAGAATTATATTCACACTTGAATTTCCAAAAAGAAAGAGGTTGTTAGAAAATGTAAATCACGTTAACGGGCTGGGTACGGGTCATCGAATTCCGCCTTTGCACCCGCTTAATATCTTTCCAGAACTCTCTGTCAGCTATTTGCTATGTGACGGTGATATCAACGGCTGGGATTGCTCCATCAGACGCTTTTGAGAATCTGGAGGACGAGCACGTAGTGGCCCTTTAAACCGCGGGATTCCGCTAGAAAAAATCGTCACGTGGAGTACTTGATGCCCTGGGCCCCACATCGGGCGTTAAAGTCACGCAGACGCAGGACCTGGCACCGATAATGTAGTTATCTTGTTATTTTCTGGATCCGCTGTTTGGCTTAGAACAGCGAATAGCTAATTTAGAAGTCTACAAGCTCAAAAACTAAAACGCTTACGTATTTTACGTCACATCTCAACATCATCCAGTTCGGGAAATTTAGAACTGCTTTCCTTTAAAATTCCGTATAGATAAAACTTAAGAATCCTATCTATATTCATTTACTGCTTGAATTGTAAGCATGGCTTGAAGTAATTCTTCTTAGATAAAATCGTATATGACAAGCATTTGAATAAATTCGAGATAAAAATTTCTCTATCCCACTAGAATTTCATATACATAAAAATTCGTAAATTTATTTTTGGCATAAAATTATGACCCGGTTTAATTTTGAGGCTCCACAGCTGATGGGGTTAGATAAACAAAATGGACCATGAGAAGATAGATCCTTTTGAATTAATAAAATACTAAATTGTACCTAAATGCCCTAAAGTTTCACTAGAGTACGAATCCTCTCAAAAAGTCATGTACAGAGTGTGGTGTTCTGATCCGCACATGTCCATTGTAGTGAGGACATTTTGGTAATCTCTCCAACTCATGTGTGGTCAAGATGTTCCTGCATGCAACAATGTTATGATAGGAACAACGATCGTTTCACTAACCTTGCACTTAAGTGACTTTTATTTTAAAACCGAGCAAAAAAAAGCCCCAAAGTAGTTAAGTATTACAAATAAATGTTTTACCAAAAGTAATTAAGTGTTGTAGATAAATATTCGTTTACCCAATATTACAAGTTGGTGCCCTCTTATTATCCAATTTACATTAAATACCCTCAGTTTTATATGGTCTCATTTAAATATTTTAAAATTTCTAAAAGTCTGAAATAGATATCACTTAGGTACAATGTTTACTTAAAAAAAGTTTGAGGAAGCAATATGGTTATTTTAAGGGCGACCTTAGAGTTTGCATAGCTACACAGAGAACTTGTAAGTATTAATCTCAAAGGAATTGAGATGACCAAGGAAGTCCGGTGTTAGGAATACAGTGAGAATCTATAGTAGCACTCAGCCAGACATCAACCTTCTTTAGTAAAAAATCTAGAGAAATAATTAGTCTTTTCGAAGTTCAATCCATAAAGGTAATACAACCTCAAACAGTGAGTTTAAATGACCCAAAAAATGATCTTGTTGATACTCGGATCACACAGTCACTAACCTCCGTTGGATTAGAGTTTAGAAGAGTGTGGTCCGCTTCCTCTCCTAATGCCTGGTGGTTGTGCACGTCGGTAGGCTCTCCTGCTCCGGGGGAGAACCTGTGAAAAAGGGGCGGAGTTAAGATCTCCAGTGGTCCCTCCGACGATTAAGTCAGTATGAGTCCTTCAAAAAGTAAAGCTACTAGCAGAGTTGAAGCTTTTTAGGTTAGGGTTGCTTACCTCAGTTACTGTTCGGTTTTCTATTTGTATGGGAGTCGGAGGGTATTTAGGTCATTCTAGCTGGTGCTGAGCTAAGACGTTGGTCAGCACTATTCTTACATATGCTGACTCGATGATTTGACAGAGACATGTGTAGGCGTTGAAAAAAATCGCTTATCAATCCCCGTAACTGACTCGCAAAGATGGGTTCACAACCAACGGGCCGCCAACCGACGCAACCGTCGAGCCGCCAACCAACGAATCGACGAACAGTCAATCGACGCAACCAGCGAGACGTCAACCGGCGAGTCGACGAACCGTTAGCTGATGCAATAAGAACAGCTGACAATGCAGTCGCATGAAGCGCATCGACGAACGTCCAAACCCGAGCGACGAACGTCTGAACCTGGTCGACGAACGTCTGAACCAAGTCGACACGACGTACACGCCGATGGAACGACGTA
>JBAKGM010000326.1:44553111-44563731 GCA_037177215.1 Asparagus racemosus
TTTGATAAATGTATATTTTTGAGAATATTTTAATAGGTTTAGACTGGCTCCAATGTTCTTTTGAGCTCCGAAAATTGGGATCATGACAAGAACTGTATTTTGTATTCTAGCAGTTTCCTATATAGTGTAGGTTATTATATTCTGCTGTAACTTGCCAAAGATTGCTCTAAGTGGTTAGATATATAATGTAACTTCAAAGTTTAAACCAACTACTTAAACCTTTCGAAATGTCTCTATGTCGTGAATTGTAGATAATTTTTTTATACAAATGTCTCTGTGTCGTGTACGGTTTAACCAAATATTTTCGCCATTATCTTTGTGTTTTTTTCAAGCTAATGTCGCGACATTGCGAATTGTAGATGAATGTTTCCCAACAAAACAACCGAACCCCCAATTTATTTTAAAATCCTCTCCCTTTTCAAAAAGGGTTTTTACCTATAAACCAAAAGTTTACCACCATTCACTTTTTGATCCATCCACTTCCTACATCTCCTTAGATCCAACACACTCGAAAGAATTAATCTTTAATCTACTTTGTATTTTACCAATTTGGTATTGATGTAAATTGTTATATTTTGCTTTAGTTTACTATTATTTTGTTCAAAGTGATTTCGTGTATAGCGTATTGTTAGACCAACTACTTAAAGTGTTACTTCTTGACATATTTTCACACGTATACTGCAGCATTGCGATTCGCGTGGGTCAACTTTGCTCATAGCTTTTGTTTCTATCAAGTTGCAATCAACAGTTCCACTATCTGCAGGGCATCCTAATATGTTGGATTTTACATTATAGATTAATGATGTAATAAGTCCTCAGCGGTTTAACCAAGAGTACTAAAGATGAAACTCCAAACAGAAAATTAAGAAAAACACAATCACACAAGGATTTACGTGGTTCGATCAAATTGATCTACGTCCACAGCAAGAGACGAGTTTTACTAAAATTCAGCTCAAAAACTACATACAAAATGAGCACACTTATTTTTGGAAGCTCAAACAAGATATGCAAAAATAAATCTTCAGCTGAAGAGAGAGTGAGAGGGTCTTCACAATGTCTCCACTATCACTCTATTTTTTCCCACCTCACAACGAGAGAACCCCAGAACATACCAAAAAACAAACATCCCTTGATTTAAAGGATGTTTGATTAGAGCCCTCCCTAAGTCAATTTTGTTTCGCTCTCTTATTCAACTCAAAATGGGCCACCCATTTGGCCAAATTCAAGCCAAAAAATCAACAATTAATAACTTATATTAGCTTTCTAAGAGAAGTACAAAAGTAACCAACAACTTACTAACGCACGATGTTAACGTCTTAATTGGTTAAAATTTAGTGCTTCTCATGTACTAATTATTGTAAACATACATCTCTTGATTCCATGTGGCTTCATTCAAGTCTCCCTACATTTCTTTGTGTTCAAGTCGCATCTCTACTCTTCTTTGTGTTCAAGTCTCCTCTAGGTCTTTATATTTAGGAAATTGCTCCACAAAGGAAGCCATCTCCATCTCTGAGGTATGCTGAATTCTTTCCTCTTTTGTAACGACTACTTTCATTTTCAAGTGCAGATTCAGTTCTTTTGCATTCCGAAGTGATATATCTTGTTTATCCTGAATTAGATGAATTGGAAGAAATCTGTAAGCTTATATTTAACAACCCAATGTGCTATAATTGGTTGGTCTTTTGAGGATCGATACTGTGTAGTTTTCTTCTTGTTCTATTTTAAATGCTTTTATATAAGTTTATGAGGTTGATTGGATCCCTGATTCCCTAATTAGTAAATAGCACATTCACAAGCCATATCTGCTTTGGTTTATTTTACGATTAATTGCGAGTATATACTTTTCAAACTTCTATTCATAAAACATATATAATCCTTTTCTCTTCACATAGCGTCATCAAGCTTGTAGATGAGTTTTCTACTCTGAAGCTTTAAATAATTTGTTTAGTGGGATAAGAATAGTTAATTTAGGATGATGTGATATCTCTACAACAGCTATGCTTGAAAAAAGAGATTTATAAAGGATTGATGAGAAAGGGTGTAGGCCAAAAAACTCATTATATTTAGTAGTTGTTTATGAAGTTGAAGTCACCTAATATTCGAAGTTAGACATTGAAAGTTGAAGTCAAAATTCCAGATTATAGGTACTTTATCATTCCTTTTCATAGTTTTAATTTGGCTAAAATTTTGCAGTTTATATGTTCTATCCTTATCCTGCTCTAAAATAGAATGTGGCTAAGAGTGCCTTTCATATGTGCCTATTATAGGCTTTCTTTTAAGCAAATTTTTATGACGCTGGTGATCTGTTTACCAAAGTTGTTGACGAGAAAAAAAGAACTATATGGCCTTCATTCTTCGGTTACATTTCATAAACATTTCATATGTGACTATTAATGACTTTGTTTATCCCTCTTCTAACAATAAAGGGCAACTATTGTCATTTAAAAGACATGCATGACATGCGATTAATCTCTTATAAATCTCATGAGATATTAGTCTAATTCTCTCGAGATACATAAATGTTTGTTAATTGTTTATTCTACATTTCATGCATTCTCTAAACTTATTAATTTCCTTGGTTTTAGAAATTTCTTTTAGGGTTAATTACACTAAACTCCAATGAACTTTCAGCATTTTGCAATAAACCCCCATGCGATTTATCTTGTCAATCCTTTAAGCATTATCACATCTTTATCCATATTTGTTATCCTTCTAAAACTTTACCAAGAATAAAGTTTAACACCATATGAAGGTAGACCCTTAACAAGGCTATGTGGTAGGAGTAAAAAGAGTGAAAAGTTGAGACTTTATCATAGGGGTGGGAGTGGGCTGAGCCGGGCTTGACCTATGAACTAACCCTCGCACATTTGGTCCGGGTCAGTTCAGACCCGAGCCCGGGCGGGTGTCAACAGGTCGGGCCAAGGACTTTGTCTCTGCGCTTGGGGTTGGACCCAACCTTGCCCATGACAGTTGGGGTTGCGGGTCGGCCCGCATATTTTTTCTTTTCAAATTTTTTCTTATTTTTTGCTAGATTAGTGTGTAAATTTTAAAGAGGAAAACCTATAGCTTATCTTTTTTAAAAGTCTAAACCATATAAATTTACAATTGGTGACGGAATTATCTTAGATGACTAAAGATTCACTATAGTTTGAGTATTTTCAGTAAATCAAAATGATAATAAATATTTATTAAAATACTGAATAGAGTTTAGAAAATCTATTGCTACTAAAATTACAATTCAAACATTTAGAGGTTACAATTTTTAATTGAGTTGCTATTAAAATAAATCAAAATATAACTATTACCTAAAACGGGCCGGACCTGGTCAAGTTGTGCCTGGTCAGATGTAGGTCAGGTTAGGCGTGGGTCTGGCCTACTTCTTTGTTCGCGGATTTAGAGCCGAACCTAGCCTGGTCCGTAGCCTGGGTATATCAAGAGCCGGGGTGGGTCCAGCTCACAGTTGGCTGGGTCAGGTCTTAACTCAAGTCGGGCTAGGCCGGTTTGACTCGCAGTTCGAACAAGCCCACGCCCACCCCCAACTTGGTCATTTACGCATGTGGAATTACAAAAGCCCACTAAGGAGTTCTACAACGTATAACAAGCCTCATGAAATCTGAAGACTGACAAGATTGCTAGTAAAGTGAAAAATTGATAACACCCCCTCCCCTAAATGAAAATGATAAAAACATCCTCAATAACGTAAAACTCAGTAAAAATCATAAAAAATTCTAAAAAATTTCAAACCTTAAAAAAATAAGTATTTAAAAATACACCCCTAGCCAAACTTAAAATTTGCAGAAAATACCCTAAATTTTCTAAAAATTACAGAAAACACCAAAAGTTTTTGAAATTTACAAAAAAAACCTGAAATTTTTAAAATGTACAAATAGTATATTGAAATCTAGGAACTCCAAATAGCCTCCTAAAAATTTTGAATTTGCAAAAAACACCCTAAATATTTTGTAAATTGCAAAAAACTCTCAAAAATTTCAAAAAACACCCAAAAAAATCAGTCCTATGAACAGTAAATAGAAATATTGGAATAACAAACAGACTCCTAAAAATTTTGGAATTTACTGAAAACATCCTGGAAGTTTTGAAAATTGCAAAAAATACCCTCAAGCTTCAAAATTTACTAAAAAACCCCTTTGAAAATTCAAATACATAAACAGTATACTGACAATATATTTATACAAACAACAACCTGAAATTTTTGAATTTGCTAAAGACACCCTAGAAGTTTCAAAAATTACAATAAACGCCCTCAAAATAAAAAATGTATAAAAAACAGCCCAAAAATTTCAAAGATACAAACAGTTAATTGAAAATTTTATAAATTTGAAATTTATAAAAAACATTCTGAAAATTTAGAAAATCTCAAAAAACACCCTGAATATTTATAATTTTGAAACTTCCGCTAATTTCAAAACTTTTAGGGGAATGTTTGTAATCCTAATTTTAGAATTTTCTGCAAATTTTGAAATTTTTAGGGTGTTTTTTTTGCAAATTTAGAGTTGTAAATGAGGCTTTTTACAGTTGCTAGAATATTGAGGAGGTTGTTGATAAGTTTAATAATTTGAGGGGGCTTGTTGTAATTTATGTATTTTGACTTGAGAGTGGTGGAGTTCCTTTGGTGCTAAAATTTCTCCCTTATGACATGTTTATACTAAATGGAGGAATGTTCCCCCACTGATTGTTCTAGGATCCTAATTACTATGTTAAAGCTTAATCCCGATTGCTTTAAACTCATGCCAAATGAGTCCGATGGGATGAGAGAGAGAGAGAGAGAGAGAGAGAGAGAGAGAGAGACCCTTTTTAATATCTCATGAGAATGAGAGCAAAATCTCACGAGATTTGCATAATATTAATTTTATGTCTTGCTTCTTAAATGATAATTGTTGTCCTTACTTTTTGTTAGAAGAGGGGCAAACTAGGTCATTTTACATAGGGTATAGCTGAGCTAGTTTATTCCCCGGGAACAATAAAGCCATCCCCTTATTTAATTATTATATGCATGAGGGGTGATAACTATATTTCAAAACTTATATTACTTTTGTACTCCCAAAAACAAAAAAGTAGGCTTCAAAATGGCTCACAGTTTTTCTTGACAATTTTTAAAAAAATACTCCACACATTTGTTAGTGGTAGTACAAGACTAATGTGGAACTTGTAGTGAAATATCTATTTATTTACTGTTATGTAACTAAATCTATCTGATCTCATTCGTTTCAGGCATCATGGCATTATCATGTTTGTCCCAAAGTGGAACCGATATAGCATCTGAACTTGGTAAAGATACAGTTAATTACCTTTTTATTCATTTAAAGTCCAGTTTTGGCTATCTAGTTCACTACAAAGAGAAGGTTAATAATCTCCAAGAAACATTCGAGGATTTGAGAAACATAAAAAACGACATACAACGAAGAACCGAAGCAGCTGAGAGAAATGGCTTAGTGGTAGATGAAGTTGTGAGTTCATGGCTAAGAAAAGTTAGTGAACTCGAACAAACAGTAAACACAATGGTAGCAGAGGTTAGAGAGAACAAAAGATGCTTCAGTGGATTCTGCCCTGATTTAATTTCACGTTACAAACTTGGGAAAGAAGCTACAAAGAAAAAACTTGACGCCGAAAAGCTCCAAGAAAAAGGGAATTTTGCGTCGGTGTCTCAACTTCCTCCTCCACCTAGCATTGAATCAATGCCTGCAGGTGATTTCATGGCCTTCAGCTCGACCATCAAAGCTATGGACAGCGTCCTGAAGGCAATGCGGGATGAGAATCAACAGTTAATTGGAATTTACGGTATGGGTGGCGTTGGTAAAACAACATTAATGGAAGAACTCGGGAGGCAATTCTCAACAAACAAAGAATTTGGCACGGTTATTAAAGTCGTGGTGTCGCAAAACCCAAACATAGGTCAAATCCGCCGTGAGATTGCGGAAGGGCTTGGTATGACACTTTTTGGAGAGGGTGAATCTGCTGCAAGAAAACTTGCTGATAGGTTGAAGAAGGAAACCAAGATTGTCATCATGATGGATGACATTTGGTCGAGGCTAGAATTGAGAGTTATAGGAATCCCAATCGGAGATGAACACAAAGGATGCAAAATTTTGTTTACTACAAGAACACTTCAAGCTTGCCAACTAATGGAAAGTCAAGCTTCGATTTTAGTGGATGTTTTGACAAGAGAAGATTCTTGGGTTCTTTTCAAAAGCAAAGTAGGCGGTATCTGCAGTTCTCCTGATATTGAAAATGTTGCAAGAAAAGTCGCTGATGAGTGTGGAGGCTTGCCACTAGCAATTGTTGTCGTTGGACGAGCATTGAGAGGATGTAGCGAGAAAAGTGTGTGGGAGAGTGGCTTGATGCAATTAAAAAGATCGATTCCCGACGAGTTGTTAAATGTAGAGGAACAATTGTTCAAGTCTCTTGAATTGAGTTACAACTACATTAAGAACGAAGAGATGAAGCTCTTGTTCTTGTTTTGTTGTTTATTTCGCGAAGATTATGAAATAACCGAAGATGAGCTAACAAGATACGTTGTTGGTGAAGGTTTCTTGAAGGATGTATACAGCTTGGATGAAGCAAGAGGAAAAATACATTTGCTTGTGCATGATCTGATAGCGAGTTGCTTGTTGCTAAAAACCGAAAGAGAGAGATCCGTGAAAATGCACGATGTGGTCCGAGATGTGGCTGTTTATATTGCATCTAAAGGGGATGATTGTTTCTTTGTTAAGGCTGGCTTAGGTCTGAGATATTGTTGGCCTGAGAGCAAAACTTTGGAGATGTGCAAGAGGATTTCTTTGATGAACAATGATCTTTTGGAACTTCCAGATCAACCAAATTGCCCTAAATTACTCACCCTTCTATTGAATTTTAATCCTGCTTTAAGTAGCATTTCGAATAATTTCTTTCGAGATATGGCATCACTTACTGTTCTGGATTTAAGCGAGACGAATATTGAGTCGTTGCCTTCTTCTCTCGCTCTTTTAACCAATCTAGGATCACTTCGTCTTGACCGCTGCAGGAGATTGACTGATATATCTTTGATTGGGAAACTAAAGAAGCTCAAAATACTTGGTCTGCAGAAATGTCAAGTTGACATTTTGCCAGAAGACATAGGAACTTTGGCTGATTTGAAACTCTTGGATATTTCATATTCAACTTCTCTTACCTTAGTAAAGGGGCTATCTCGGTTAGAAGAATTGTTCATGATAGGTTACAATATAAGAGAATCTCTTTTTCTCCATATCGGTTACTTGGAAAGATTGGCCTACTTACAGATGTACATAAGTGATGTCAGGTACTTCTCTCAAGATGTCGAAGCCCTTGATGGCTGGAAGAAATTGAAGAAATTCATGATTTATTGTGAATATGATTGGTATTCACTTGCAACTATCCATCAGAAGAATTTATTTCTTAAAAATGTGAATCCAGCAGGGAATTGGACAAAGATACTGTTGACGGAAGCAGAAGATTTGATCCTAGACAGCTGCAACTGCGATCGAGGTGATTTTGTCAATGTGAAGAAACTTCGGCTTGTGAACTGCGGTACCATAGAAAACCTGCTCAACACATCACCACCAGAATTTTCTCCAAATGCCTTCAAGAATTTGGAGCATCTAAACCTCGCAAACTTAGAGAGTTTGAAAACAATATGTCAAGGGGAGATTCCATCTTTATCATTCAAGAAAATGAGAGTCTTGGAGATAATTCGATGCAAGAAATTGGTGTGCATAATGCCTTATAATTTGCTGCAAAGATGTCATTACATTCTACAAGTCGTCTCTGTGAACTCGTGCACTGAAGTGCTTGAGATTTTCAACTCTGAGGGGTTTACCCAAGGGATTGCTATATTGCCAAAGCTTGAAAGACTTCAATTAACTTCCTTGCAAAATCTCATAAGACTCTTCAGTGCAAATTTACCAAATGGGAGCCTTCAGAAACTAAGTAGTCTGCAAGTATCTGGCAGTAACAAACTTCAATTCTTGCTCCCACAAATTACAGGGGCCTTTGTAAATTTGAAAGAGCTTGAGGTTGGAAGTTGTGCAAGCTTGAAGTATCTGTTCTTGTCGAGCTTGGCTATAGAGTTAAAAAACTTAGAGAGACTTACGGTGAAGAAAAATAATGCGATGGAGGTGATAATCGAAGGTGAAGATGGTGTTGTGGTGAATAAAAGCTTGTTTCCTCGATTGAAGGAGATCGTGCTTGTAGATCTTCCAATGTTGGATAGATTTTATCGAGGGGAAATAGCTGGTGGTTGTTTCGATTGGCCTTTGGTTGAATTTGTGAGGTTGGAGCTTTGTCCAAATATGAAGATGTTTCCTATCGGAAGCAAGAGTGCACCTAAGCTGAAGAAGATACACATGGGAGATGATGATGATGTTGAATGGTTCAAAGGGTTGGAATGGGAGGATGCAAGCGTCCTTTCGCGCTTTGAAATCTGGTAAGTTTTTTCTCCATGATGTATGGGACTGTTGCATATAGTTCAATGATATATCAAGTCTGAATCTTTTTACTTTATTTGGTGAAGTTAAATTGTTTAACGTTTGCATCATTGCTAATGAGATATTGTCTTGAAAAACAGCAAAACTGGCCCTTAAGTGATTGCAAGAAGCTAGAGAGTATGGTTTGCAAGCTACAGAAAGCATCAGAGCAGGTGAAGAATTGCTATTTGAATAGGTTATACATCCGAATTTATTCGTGTTTTCTTTCAACAAATTCTATGGGAAAACTAAATTTAAGATAAACCAAACCCAGAAGAATAACAAATATTACTATAAGATATTAGAGAATTTGACAAACCATTGAAATAAGTTCATACTGGGGTACCATTGCTGTAACTGGCTACACTAACAATCTCCTACGATAACATTTGTAGTAAGATTTTGAAATAATGTTATATTGTGTGAAATTGAAAAACAATTGCTAACAGTTCTTCCTGGGCATTCCTCCTGAAAATAATCAAATAAATGAAAACTGTTTACTTATAACCCACTTAAATTTTAATTTATAGTTGATATCACATTTTTGCTCAAAACCAGCACCTTCTGAGAGCCAAGTGGACTTTAGACACAAGGAGAAACCAATTAGACCTTAGGGCTTAAAATATTATATATTTAACTTAACTTTTGATTTAAATATTTAACTTTTGATCCAATAGTAAGCCCTGCAAATTAATCAGATTAAGTTACAAATAGAAAAGTTTTAGTACGACTGACTGTACCGTATTCAATTATTTATCTTTTAGCTATATACCCAAGTTGAATTCCATTTTTTAAACCCACCAACTCCTAAAATCAATCTTATACTCAAAATGATACATCAAGTTTCAGAAAATTATATAATTCTCATAATATAATATAGTATATAAGGGTTTTTTTGCTTATAAATCCAAAGTTTTATCACCATTTATTGTTAACCGACCCGCTTTCAAAATCACTCCTAGATCCAAAATACAATAAATTATTATAACACTTACTTTGTAGTTAATTAAATGGATATATGTTCTAAGTTGCAATTATACATAGTGTTTTTTACTGCTAAACCTAAAGTCTTTCACCTATTTATTTTTAACCCAGCCATTTTGTGAAAGGGCTTTTTGTCGATAAGTCTAAAGTTTTACTCTCATTTATTTTTGGACCCACCCACCTCTAAAATCATTTCGACCCAAAATACTCCAGTGAATTATTATTAAACTCACTTTATATTTTGCCAATTTGATATGTGCGGTATAAGTTGCAACAGTATATAGGTATTTTTCCAATAAACCTCAAGTCTTTACCCTTATTTATTTTTCACCCACTTACTTTAGAAAGGTATTTGCTTATAACCTGAAAGTTTTACCTCTATTTATTTCTAAACTCATCCACTTTCAAAAGTACTCCTACACTCAAAATATAAACAAATTGTTTTTAAACTCACTTAGTATTTTAACATTTTGGGAAATAGTGTAGTTGCTATATTCTGCTTTACTTGCTATATTTCTTTCAGAAGTAATTAGGTATGGAGAATGTATTTAAACCAAGTACTTAAGCCATTATTATTTTTTGGCTTTTCCACACTAATGAGGTAGCATCAATTATTACAAAAACTTCTTTTAGTGCTACAGCCTGATTTTCTAGTGACGGGATGGGTATTTGATAAATGTTGGATTTAACTTTTTTTTAGGAGTAAAGTATGTAATATCCCTAATTTTCTAGTGATAAGTCCATATTATTAATTGTTGTAGGAGGTATCTGAACAGCTGAGTTAATTATATTTCCTTTCATTATTTTCATTATGAAATCAATCGATCCTTAGTCAAATGCAGACCCTAGTTTTCAATATAAAAATCAACTAAGCTTATTATTATGTTAGAAATTGGTTGAATATATTAGAGATGTTAATTGGGTGGGCATGGGTCATAAATAGAGGGTTATAAATAGGCGGGCATATTTTGCCCATTTGCCCATTTATGACTCATTTAGCACTTACTAAATGGGTGGGCTTTTGCCCACCCATTTAATAAGTGGGCCGCCTATTTGCCCATTTAACTATAATAGTATTATATATATAAAATTTTAAGGGTCTTTTTGCAAACTTTCAGGAGCTCTTTGTAAACTTTCAAGGGCTATTTGTAAATTT
>JBAKGM010000326.1:44570640-44582258 GCA_037177215.1 Asparagus racemosus
TCTTATTGCAATCTAGCTCTCTTGTTGTGCCCTTTGTGCACCAGAGGTGCTGCCGAAATTTCCGCTGCGCACAACAAGATAAATGATGCTCTGATGACCTGAGTATTGATATTAGCTAATTACCAATTAAAGTGATCGAAATATCCGATTAGACCTTGTTGCAAAGTTGTACTAGTGAAATTTGACAACTTTCACGAAAATGTTTTCGGTTGAGCTCTTATTTGGATGCATTCTATCATCTTTGGGACAAAGCGTGGTATTATGTTTTTCGTATTTTCTTTGGAAATAAAAACTACATATTACATAGTTTTCTTCTCCTACTCGGCATCTCTATGCTTTAGATACTTTTCAAAGGGCTAGGCTAATGTTGACCTTTTATTTGCTATGACTAGTCCAAACTATCACTATTATATCACCCTTGAAAAAGCGACTTGTAATTCTTTATTTCTTGACAACAACCCTTAATTAGATTAGTTAAACACGTGTCTGACTAATCATAATTACTTTAATCATTAAAAAGAATTAGTTCAACTGTGAATCTAATTCTTAGTCTCCCAAACGTGTTTTAGCTTCTGGCTTGTTGTTATTGTGCCAATTTTCTTAATTAAATATCCACATTTAAGCTAATTCAAAGGTGATGGATTGAATGAGAAAGTGCGAATTGATTTAATTATAATAAATAATATGATAGCTTCTGAGCATGAGAAAATAAGGTCCTGTGAGCATACCTCAATTTATCTAGAAAACCACACGGACCTCCACAAAAGAAACCGTGAGAGTTTGAACATGGGTACCATCATTCATAGGATTTTCCACCATGTCGGCTGATTATAATATTGTCACTTTCGAGGGAAATCTCAACCACCATCCATCATCCGTAGCTTAACTTGATTGTGGGTCAAATTAGCAAATTAGCAATCACGGACAAGCAATACGATTACCAATATCCATAGAATCTTCAACACTTGTGAACTAACTTGATCTTAGTCCACACTAGAAATGCATGGTCTCAACAGATAATTATATGATAGCAACATTACATACAAACCAATCAATAATCTTTTACTATCTAAACCAATCAATAATCTTTTACTATCTAGGCTTGTGGGTTAAGCTGACCTCAATCGTATCTTCATGCTTCTTGGAGCTTTACATTAGACTTCAATCACGTCTGGACCCACAAACTTATCTGTGACACCACTTTTAGGAATAAATTAGATCGAACAAGTATTACTTAATGAATTAGGACTGGGAACATGTCATATGCCTTGTGTCCCAATTTCACATGACGAGCACTGACTAGGGTAGGTAGCATATGCAATTGGGCCAAAGTCCACCCAAAAGCATATACTTAAACCTATTTGATAAATTGGTGCATACATCACAATATCCACAACCAAAACAAAATCACAAAATAATATATGATTGCAAATATAGGGGAAACTGATATACAACAAAAGCAAGTATACAACAATGAATACTCAGCATAAGTAATCATAACATAACTAAAATAGTCACCAAGTCCTACATATAACTGAATACCACAGAAAGATATCACAAGTTTGATATCAATGTCATCAACATAAACATAATGATAATAAAGCCACACAACCATACAAGTCTAAAGTATTAACTGAAATAAGCAAAATACATGAGAGTTACACCATAATAGAGGAGGATTAAAAACATAGTTTAAACGAGATAAAAGCTGATAACTGATAATCTAAACCAGGAACTAATAGATAAGTAGACAGATAAGCTGACAGATCAAACCCACGTGAAATTTTTAATTCCTTTGTTGTACATGATATATTATGCATTAGGCCCGAATAACTCAATCCATAGAGAACATCCATCATGTAGATGCCCTCTCTGACTAAGTTTCTACAGTAACAAAACATGCATGTGAAATACCAAACACAAGTCAATCATGACTTGATACATGCAGATACTTAATCTATTTGTTGATTTATTGTGCTTTATACTTGATTAAGTTTTTAGTGGTGGAGAATCACGAGCCTCTACTCACATTCGCAATGTATCCCAATCCGAAAACTTTTTAATTTAAATAGAATTCATTTTCAATTTAGGGGTTGTTTGGTTGCTCCATTTATTATGGAGAGTGGAGGAAAACTAAAAAGTATGATGTCCACATTATCTTTTCTTATATAAGTTTCTTTTTCTTTGTTTGATTCAATTCTTGAAACCAAGAAACACCAAGAAAAGAGATGATGTGGCAATCTCTCATTAGATGATGTGACTCATAATTAAGCGTACCCATTTCATGGGTTTTGGGGAGGAAGTTGGAGGAAACCATACTTTGATGGTTTCCACTTTTCACCCATATTTTCTTTTTCTTTTGTTTCCAAGAAAACAACCAAACAGACCCTTAGTGTCACGAGAGACATACTTAATATCCAAATATAAGCAATCATCGCCATCATCTATACACCATGTCATAGTGTCTAATCATGCATAATGTCTGTGGATTCTAAGTCATAGCACAATGATGGGGATAAACATAAGCTAAGTTAAAAGTACACAATAATCAAGTTATGGTATTTATAGATATCGATCCATGGGGAAGGAGAGTATTAGAAAGAAATTCCTATTTGGGTTCTTATGTTATGTAGAAAACTAATCAGAAGGTAAATGAAAGTGGTGCGTATTTTGGGTAGAGGTTTGTCACAAAAATGAAAGGCTAAAACAAGAGAATTACTCTAAAAAATCAAATCAAAACAAGAAGTAAATGAAAAGATGGAGAAATCAAGAGATGAGATTAGAAATGTAGGATTGTATCCAATAGTTAATTTTAAATTATATTTAAGAATTACTCTCTTTTTATTCACATATTTCTTAGATTTCCTAAGCATAGACTATCAAGTTACTTAAAATAAGCATAACTTACCAAAATGATATCGAAGGAATATTATCGCTCATGAAAAGAAATAAATTACTAGATAGTAATCCTATAATTGAATAATCATAACCTATCAAACTACTCAAGGAAAATGTATACTATCAAACTCTTTTTCTACCAATTAGTTCATTAGTTAATTATCCTAATATGATCATTTTAACCACAAAGAGAGCAGTTCAAAAATGTAAAAGGAAATTAAACTAATTTCATCTAATCCTAAATTTTCGACAAGAATTAGGTACTCACATTACAAAATAAAAATATAAAAAGAAAATCTATACTAGAACCATTAAAGAATAAGAAAGTAAATCTAAACTAAAAAAATAAATAAAGAAAAAAAAGAAAATTTACTCTATGAAGTACAAAAAGAAAGTAAAATAAGATTAAGGACTTGAGAAATTGTTCTCCTCTCTAAGTTAAGCATGAATAAATTTTTTTACTTTAAATAAAGTTCTAAGTTAGAGGTATAAAACTTTAAAATTATTTTATAAAAATTTATTTAGAGTTATCAAAAAAGGCTAACTTAAGTTTAAAACTAACTAAGAATTAGAAAGTTTAAACTTCATAAAGTAAATTAATTGTTAATTAATTTTATTAAGTTGGCAAGTGACAACTTTTTTAAGGGAAAGAAACGAAATGGTAAAAAAAATGATAAAATAGAGCAAAAATATGACTAGTCCCAACCCCCACATCTAAATTTTGCATCATCCTCAATACAAACTATATGATATACAAAGTAAAGTAAATAGGAAATGAAACACTTATATTTGTTCAATTGACCTTGAATAATAATAAAATAATAAAAATCTACAATTACCTTTAGTACGACGAGGATATAGCCAAAAAAAATTCTTTTTTCTCCTTTTTTCTCTTTTTTCTCTTTTCTTTCGTTTTTTTCCAAAAGACCATAAACTCTCAAATGAGAGAAGAATAAATGTTTTGCTTATTATTATGAGGTAAGGAGTAAAGATGTAGAAAAAAAATTTTAAAATGAAAAGCTCAAGTACCACATTAAATCCTACCTTATTGTTGAAACCTCTACCTAGAATTTTAGAGAAGTGTAAAACGATGAACTCTAGTATATACTTGAATTCTTTTCTTTCTAGGGTTTTAAGTAATTTTTACATAGTTTTATGGTAGGTTGGTTAGGAGTAATCAGTCAAACCAAAGTCAATTTGTATGTCATTGACGTGCATTTCCATATATGGAATGTTGGGTTTAAAATTAGATTAAAGATTAGAATTTTGTTCTAATTCTTTAAAGAACTCAATCTCAATATTGAAAATCTCCTCTAAATTAGGGTTCATGATTGAGACATGATGAGCAGATTGGTCCATCTTTCCTAAAAATTCAAGTTCTTCATCAAAAAGCCTAATTTCTTCATTAATGATCTCCTTAAAACTTAGGTCAATAAAGCTGAGATTTAACTCACGATCCCCTTCTATTTGTTCACTCGATATCTCTGGATGTAGTTCACTTCTAGCATTGATCTGATGGATCAGTTGGCTAGTTCCCTAGATTAAAAATGTTGAGATCAAAAGTCATGTTTTCAAAGGATAGCTTTATTTGACTAGTTCTATAATTGATCAGAGTATTTGAAGTGGCTAAGAACTGTCTCCCTAAGATAACTAGGATTTGACCTTTAAAACATATTGCGTTTTAAAAACTATGAAATCAACGGGAAAGATGAACTACCCCACCTTGATCAGGACATCCTCTATCTCTCCCTAGGGTATTTGACTAGTTTCTCGAACCCATCAGTGATAGCCAGTCAACATCGCATTAAATACGTGGTCGGAGTCATTATTGCACCACCGCCGAAGTCTTAATGACTCATCGAACCATGTTAGCACATTGAACCCTCTGTCACCGTCACATTAATCATAAGGGTGACTCGAGCCCCCCAATGCTCACACTTGTAAAGGTATCAGCTGACTAAGCCGACCACGTGGACTTAGCTAAGATTATATAAATGCCCTTGTCAGCTCGCTATAAATGTGTACATCATTTATTGCCCAAAAGTACGCAATTTTTTCACACTAAGAGAACTATATTTGTTTCTTTCTACCCTTCAGATCATAACTAACTTGATCGTCAGAGGAATCACTAGAGAACCCAACTCCAGTCCTCTAATGTATTGCATATGTGCAGGACTCTCTACCTACCAGAGAATCAGCCATCAAAGGAGACTAAGGGAACCTAAGTTCTTCAAAATCAACCCTAAATCCTACAACCTAACTTCTGACATCAACAATACACACACACACACACACACACACACACACACACACACAGACACACATATATATATGTATGTATGTATTATATTATTGTAAAAAGGGATAAACTAAAAGATATAAAAGATTAGTGAGAGAAAAGAAGAAGGATAAAAGAAAATGCCAACTAAACAAATCAAGATCAACCACTTAAAACAACCACCCTTAATTCTAGGTTTAAGACTAAACTCAACTAAACCAGCTAATAACTATAAACTACTTGAGTAAAAAGATTGAAGTTATTTGGTCAGTTAGCCGGGTAAGTATAGTACAGGAGGGAGGTCGAAGACTAATTAAGTACCTTTTTCTTTGCAAAGCGCCTTTCACAATCGCTAAACTTTGTCTTAGACACCAACGAAGTCAAGTAAACGTAAATCAGTTCACGTAAGGAGACGTTGTTCCTTAATGAGCTTGAATCCTTAGGGGAAAATGTCTAATGGGTTTTAGAACGCTTGAGTTTATGTAGTGAGGAATTAGTGATTTGCGGTCTAAGGAAAGAGTGATGAAATCCCTCACCTTATGTTGCCTAGGAGTTTTTGCCCTTAAGTGTATTTTCAAGTGAGTGCTCAAATCAAAATGCTTAAATTACTTTGATGATTTTTTGCTAACTATATGCAATGCAATCCTAAGAATTAAAAACAACTACAAGAGGATGTAAAATATATATATTTTTAATTAGTTTCTAATTGTCTCTAATGCGAAAAGCCTAACTAGAACGTTGAATTGAAAATATTACAAAGAGAACTCACCTTTTATGGGGGTGACCTCTCTTGAAGCAAATTTTCTCACAACTCTTTAATCTTCTTCTCTAAAGTTATTCCTTCATAATGAAACACACAAATCAAATAATCAAAATAGAAAACTTTAATTATATGCATTTTCCCCGGCAATAGTGCTCAAAACTTGATGGAGAAAAAAATAGGCTCAGTTACAAGTGCAAAGCAATCAAGTTATAGTATTTATATATATCAATCCACGGGGAAGGAAAGTGTTAGAAAGACTATCTTATTTGCATTCCTTGATTGTGTAGGAAACTACTGAGAAGGTAAATGAAAGTTGTGTATGTATTGGGTAGAGGTTTGTCACAAAAATAAAAGGCTAAAACAAGAGGAAAGAATAAGAGAAAGAGAAGAATAGAATTTAAAAAAATCTAAAAATAAAATCAAATCAAAACAAGAAGTGAATGAAATGATAGAAGAAATCAAGAGAGGAGAATAGAAATATTGGATTGAATTCAATAGTTAATTTCAAATTGCATTTATGAATTTCTCTTTCTTAGATTTCATAAGGATAGGCTATCAAGTTATTTAAAATAAGCATAACATATCAAAATCGTATCTAAGTAATATTATCACACATAAAAAAACAGCTAGATAGAAACTATAGAATTCAATAAGTATAACCTATCAAACTACTCTAGGAAAGCATAGACCACCAAACTCTTTTCTTAATAATTAGTTTTGTAGTTGATTATTCTTACATGACCATTTTAATCATAAAGAGAGGAGTTCAAAAATACAAAAAGAAATAAAATTAGTTTCATCTACTATTAGATTTCCTATAAGAATTAGCTACTCATGTTATAAAATAAAAAAAAATCTATACTAGAAAGCATTAAAGAACAATAAAGTAAATCTAAACTACAAAACAAATAAAGAAGAAAAGAAAATTTACTCTACAAAGCATAAAAAACGAAAAATAAATCTATACTAAAAAGTAATAAAATGACAAGATAAAATCTATACTACAAAGCATGAAATAAATCTGTACTTAAAGCTATGAATCTAATTTATCAAACATGAAATAAAAATAAGAAATAAAATCCAAAAATATATAATTCTAAGGAAATAAAGACTTACATTGCAATGGGTTGGCCCCTTGAGAAGCAAATCTTCATCACCAAATGAGAAGAAGAAAGAAAATTTTTTATATATTGTAAATAAAAAATTTACAATTTAGAAGGTATTCCCAAATTAGAGTAACTCTCCTCTCCAAAATGGAGTTTGTAAATTTTCACATTTTTCTCACCCTCACTATATCCCCCCCCCCCCCACCCCCACACACTGCCATTTGTAGATAATAAGAATGTCCTATAACTTTTAGATTTGTCTTGATTCACAAGTAACCGTCAAAACCTTAATATGTGTTTTTGAGACATTGTCAAACATCATTGAATTCTAAAAAACAATCACTTCTGATCGTGATCCGGAGTTTGTCGATCACTGCCAACCTATGGCATTTAAGGAGGGAGAAGGATGGAGACCAAATTGCAAACCCAGATTCTCTGGACTATGCGCATAGCTAATATTATTTTGCTAATAACTTTCTCTTTAGAGATCCAAATAACATCCTGATTGAACTGTTCGATTGGTATTTGTAGCTAATTTTCATTAAGGCCAATTTTGCTTAATTTTGATATTTTTATCAATGGATAGTTAAATCTAGATTGCATGGAGTCTTTTACATTTTTTAGATCATTTAATTAGTCAAATTAGTCTTTTAGTTCGCCACTTTATTTAGGGTCATTCAAATTAATGAATCTCCTGATGCTGAAGCGCTTTTTCAAGCTTATATATATTTGAAATCTAATTTAAAAGTAGTGTGGTGATGTTGGGATCTAGATTCAAGCCTAGAGGGGAGGGGAGAGGTATAAGTTGCTTCACTTTTTCAACTAATTAAATAAGGGGTTTTTTCTCTTTTGGCCCAAAATTTTACCCCAACTTATTTAAAAACACACCCACTTTTCCAAATATCAGTACACCCAACATCACAATAACAATAGGGCTTGATGTCAATAGAATCTCAACTATAAATAATAGTATCCCTGAAGTCTTGTAGGATGGCAGCAAAGGACACAATAACAATAGAGCTTGATCTTCATCATCGATCTTAACATCAATCTTACTCAAATTTGTAATCACATAATTAAATTCAATCAGTCTCTCTCACAATCTCTAATTAATTAGAGCAACAAATAGAGAACTTTATTTAACTACAGTCGTAACAAAGAACTCCCTATTCTTTTTCTTGGTGCTCTACTCCCTCGGAAAATAAATTCGGTCTATTTTTATACTGCTAGTCCTGGTTGGTATTTGGGACTTACATCAAATAACAACTCTTATCTCTTTCACCTTATCTTCAAACTAATGAGATTAACTGACTCCTATTTGAAATATGGTTAGCTACTTTATCACCAAATGACCTAACTAATGAGAACTATGTTCATATCCAACAATTAGAAGATCAAATCCTACTGCATGTAGCTCTCCGTCAAAATAGGACTAAGCGAAAGATTGTTGGTACTGGGTCTGATTCGGTTTGAATTTGTGTATCATATTTGAGACACACCAACAAATCTCCACCTTGACTCAAATATGTAAAAATTTCTCATTCTAAAGTTAGCTAACTTACTCCTCCTTCTCCAATAGCCTCGTAGGGCATCTAAGTGCGGCATATATCAATCAAATCTAAGCACTACTTGAAATTACCAACTGAAAGAGGCTTGCTCAACAAATTGATTGAGTTGTCCACACGACGACTGTAACTCTTAGCAAAGTTATCAACTGAAGTAGCTCTTGAAAGTTGAAGGGCACATAATTGTCAAATGACAATGCATAATCTACTGTATCTTCATATCTTCACGGTTGTCAAATATCTCGTCTAGACCGATCTCTAACAATAGTATATTCCCACTCTTTCTGCAGCTGCTGAGGTGCTTCATCTACTTGAACGGGATTGGCTGCTAAACTCCCATAGCTTTATCCTGTCGAAGAGTTGAATCACGAATTTCTAGCACCACCTTATGTCCTGTAGTGCGCGCCTTATCATCAACTGAAACTGGTGAGTGTTTTTGGTGGAACATAGCAGACTCATCAAAAGTGACATCACGACTGATAATAATCTTAGGAGACTTCAGATCAAGACACCACAACCTAAAACCCTTAACACCTGATGCATAACATAAGAATATACACTTCTTCACTCAAGGCTCAAGTTTTCCATTACTAACATGCACATATGCAGGACAACTAAATATTCTAAGATTAGAATAATTCGCAGGCTTACCCGACCAAACCTCCTCTGGAGTTTTATAACTGATAGCAGTAAATGGCGACCGATTCACTAAGTAACAAGCCATATTCACTGTTTCCGCCCAACATTTCTTGCCTAAACCTGCATTCAACAACTACAATGATCTTTCTCTGAAAGGGTTCTGTTCATATATTTTGCACTCTATTCTGTTGTAGTGTGTGAGGGACTGTATGATGTCTAATGAGTCTCTCGTTCTTGTAGAAGTCATTAAATTCTCCTTCACAAAACTCAAGACCATTATCAATTCTTAGCCCCTTAATCAGCCTCCCAGTTTGTTTCTCAATCAAATACTTCCACTACTTAAAGGTCACAAACACATCATCTTTATGTCTCAAAAAATAGACCCAAACATTCTTGGAGTAGTCATCAATGAAGGTTAACAAATATCTCAAACTAACACCCTTCGAGGCAACTTGAGAAGGTCCCTAAAGATCTGAATGGATATAATCTAAAGTATCTTTAGTCTGATGCACTCCTGTACTGAAGCTGACTCTTTTCTACTTTCCGAAGATGCAATGCTTGTAGAATCTCAATTTTCCTGTACTCTGTCCACATAAAGGACCCTTCTTGCTCAACTTGGCCAATCCACGCTCACTCATATGACCAAGTCTCATATACCATAATTTGGTAGTATTAGTTCCCAATATCGATGATGCAACTATAGCTGAAGTGGTAATGGTAGAACTCTACAAAACATACAAGCTGTCGATCTTCTTTCCATTCATAACAACAAGAGAGCCTTTTATAACCCTAAGAACTCCACCTTCACCTGAAAAATTACACCCAAGTCTATCAAGAGTGCCCAAAGAGATGAGATTCTTCCTTAAACCTAGAACATGCCTAACATCAATCAAAGTCCTGATGACTCCATCATGCATCTTAGTCCAAATTGTGCCTTTCTCAATAGTTTTGCATGAGGCGTTATTCCCCATAAGAACAACTCCACCATCAATAGCTTCATAGGTGGTGAACTAGTCTTGATTAGGACACATATGATAGGAACAGCCCGAACCTAAAATCCAATCACCCATGCTCCTGTTTTTATCATCTATAACTAACAAAATCACATCTTCAGCAATACCAACTTCAATGGAGGCCTCCTTTGATGTTTCTTCATACTCTTCTTGCTTATTCTTATTCTTCAATCTGTAACAATCAGTCTAGATGTGCTCATTCTTCTTGTAACATCAACAGGTCAAATTTATGTGCATCGACTTATACCTGTTACCCCCAAAGCCCCTCTCTTTTGATTTTCCTTGAACAAACAAGCTATCAGCTTTATTGCCTCTTGTAGTTAACTCTTTGTCGATCTTCTCCTTATTCAACAAGTTCTCTTTGATGTCCTTAATGTGAATAGAATCTCAACCATAAATTATAGTATCCCTGAAGTGCTTGTAGGAAGGCGGCAAAAAACACAATAACAATAGGGCTTTATTTATCTTCATCATTGATCTTAACATCAATCTTACTCAAATCTGTAATCATAGAATTAAATTCACGAATATGAGATTTGATGGGTGTTCCTTCTAATAGCCGAAGTGTGTACAAATGCTGCTTCAAGAAGAGGCGATTAGTGAGTGACTTCATAAAAAAGAATCCTCCAATTTAGACCAGAAATTAGCGGTTGTCTTCTCCTTGAAAACTTCTTGCAAAACTTCATTTGTCAAACACAACTGGATCTCTATGAGAGTCTTATCATGCAACTTATTCCAATCTTCCTCCGTCATTGTAGCTGGTTTCTTTGACTTCTTGAACAAAACCTTCTTCTATCAGCTCTGTGTCAACACGACGATCATCCTAACTTGCCAAAGGCTAAAGTTGTTGTTGCTGTCAAACTTCTCAATCTCACTTCATAGTGGTTGTCATCATTTTCTCATCTAATTGATAGCTGAAGGCTTTGATACCAATTTGTTATGACAAATCCTAGGATAAACTAATATCAATCACACGAAAGCTCAAAAAAATATCGAGAACACACGAACACAAAGACATACATGATTCAACTTGTAGCCTACGTCCACGGGTGAAGGAGAAGCATAGCTTTACTAAATTATGAGGAATCATAACAAGTGGAATCTCTCAATCACTCAATCCCTAATAGCTCCTCAATAATCTCAATCAAGCTCTCTCACAATCTCTAATTAATTAGAGCAACAAATAGAGAGCTTTATTTAACTACAGCTGTAACACCCATGATTTTTCAGTACGTATTTTTCATATTAATATACTAGATGGTGTTTTACCCATTCTGTAATACCCGTAATTTTAATACAAAATTGAGTAAATATTTTAGTGTTTAAAATATTAAATATTTCATTTCTAGAAGAGTA
>JBAKGM010000326.1:44589308-44602402 GCA_037177215.1 Asparagus racemosus
AATCAATTGCCCTTCAAATATTTAGTCTCATATCGTTACTTAATATGCATTACGTGCAAAGCACGTGTTACATACTATTACTACTATAAAAGAGGATTGCTATGTTAAAACTTTTGATTTACTTTTATATCCTCTCAATTTTAATAATTCTCAATAACTATAAGTATTAAAGTTTGTGTGGTTCTAATGACTATTAGGTTCCTTTGAAATTATATTTTTGGTCAAGCACTAATTATCATGTTAGTTATCTTGTGAGGACTTTTTGGTCCACATGAATTGTATTTTGGGTTAAGTACTTATTCTTAGTTTTGTTTAACATAATTACTATTCATCTCGAAAATATAGTTTTGCGTATGCAATAATATGATGAAGGATAATGTCTTAGAGCAAGTAATCAAGATTATATTATGCAAAGGCCTATTTATGCATGTAGAAAGACACAATTTTCGTCTTGACTAAGTTAAGAAATGTTTGACCAATAATTTCTTCATGTTCTTTATTTAGAAGAATGGATAGCTTGCTTGTAGTTATACCATAGAACTGTGCCTAATGTTGTACAAATTATGTACAACGTGCTAATATAGTAGCTAACTATTTTGATTTGGACTCCCATGAAAAGAGAGAATGAGCATTAAAGAGTAACTTCTAGAAAAAATATAGGAGGATGGATAATCAAATTATTTAGAGAGATGAAGAGTCAAAAGGAAAGTTTAATTACAAAATATTGAGGGTTAAATAAAAATAACGTGTACTCAATTTAACAATATAAGAAATTAAATAATGTTGAACTATCCTTAAATTTATAATCTAAAGCGAATTACTACGTATAAATTACAGAGCCTGGACCACAATGATACTTTTTGGTAGTTATTTTCTTTATAAGAAACCTATATTGATACTATATTAGAGTGGATTCCTAAAGTTTTGTTATTTTGAGATAACCTCCTAAAACCTATTATTTAAATTATAAATTTAACTTTAAAAAGTAATTTAATAACATATGTTAATTTATAACTGTATGATGCATCACGTGTAACGTACGTATGACATACTAGTTGAATTAAAATGAGGAAATGAGACTGGATATGGATATGATTGTACCATATGTATTTGTACTTAATGAGGTATTTCATTTGCATTCGTACTAAATAATAAGTGGCTTAAGCCAACTTTTCAATGCTCAAAAATTTTTATAGGACCACATAGGCAAAAGAATATGGTAATAAGATCTGAAACACTTCGCAAAGTGTCTCTGTCCTCTACAGATCACATCAAATCTTATCATGCATATTTTGGCATTTAGGTCAGATGAAGAAAGGCGTACAATTTTTAAGTACAAATTGGCTTATGAGATATTAATAAAATAAGAAAGAACATAGGGATAATGAAATGCTATTAGAATAGAGATGC
The DNA here is from genome assembly GCA_037177215.1 of Asparagus racemosus. Lineage (NCBI taxonomy): Eukaryota > Viridiplantae > Streptophyta > Magnoliopsida > Asparagales > Asparagaceae > Asparagus > Asparagus racemosus. The sequence continues at coordinate 44,590,719 of JBAKGM010000326.1, forward strand.
TACTACGAAAATCTCCCCCCTTTCTAAATATAAAGATGATCGGGAGTCTCCATTCCACTTTCTAAATATGTTGAATTCAGGACATCTATGCATTGACAGACTAATGTGTGTAGTTTGAACTATAAGACATAAATTGCAACATCCAAATTGAATAATTCTATACGAATCAAAATAAATAAAATAATATTTTACTCGTGCATTTTAAATATGGGCTTGGTAATTTTTTTAATGTGCTATGACAAATCCCCTTAATAAGCAAATATCTATCAAACAAAAAGCAAAGAAAATATTAACAAGACAATTCACGCGGATAATTCATGGTTCAAATCACTAATCCCAAATCACACCACAAGAAATCTAATATAATCTCTCTCAAGCAAAGAGGAAGCAAAGAGCCAATACAAATATCAGCAGCCAAATAATTTCATTATCTTGCGGTTCAGAACACACAGAGGAGCGATCTCTGTTCCAAATTACTGTGGCTATCTCAAATTCCTCTCCCAACCCATGATACCTATGGCTACACATTTTTGTTTTTTGGACTCTGCATGAAGTAGGAATTTTAATTCTACAACAAATTGGATTGTAATCGAATAAGTTGGGCAAAGAAACGTAATGAGATTATTTGAAATTCCTTATCCCATTAGCTAACAGCCAATAGGAATGAAAACACAAACTTTATTAATAAAGATATCATTATTAATTAATATTAGATTACAATGTAACATCCAAAAAGTGTCAAGGGTAATAGGATATTTGAATTTGCATTGGATAATTAGGATATATTATGATGAAAATATAATATTCAAAAGGGTTGAAGGTAATATTGACGATGGAAAGTTTTTCCAAACTCACAATTTTAAGGGAGGTATGATATTGGAACAATCATAATAATTTCTGAATAGAATGAGAAATGACACAACATGAGCGATATTAGTCTAACTCTACTATTTACTTTAATGTTCTTAGTACCCAAGTTATCTTCTTCTTTTGGTTGGATGAATATCCAGCCGAGACATTCATATCATTCTTAATTACTGTGTTTAAAGATTTTTGTTATAGGAAAAAATTCTCATGGATCAATATGCTTAACTTTGTAGCTCATTCTGCTATAGCTGTTACAGAAGGGACAATGTTCAACAACCTACACCCTCATAAGTATCTCAAAGAACTGGAGGTGATACTGAAGTCTAAGGCGAGCGCGAATGTGCAATTAAATAATAGGTAACCACATTACCCTCCTGCGGTTAAAGAAAACCATAATAAATTTTAATTTTTGTATGTGTTAAGATTTAAAAAAGAAAAGGCTATTTGTATATATATATACCCCTTAAACCATGCATATTTGCAACAATACCCCCAAATCTTACTATTAACAAAATTGTCCCTAATCATCAATTTTGGAAGAAAAACATACCCCCTCCCCCCTCCCCACAAACCAATTCATATTAAATCCTAGCTTATCTTTCATTTCAGCTCTAAAATCTTGAATTCACTAATCTCCACATCAATGAAAGTTTTGTTCATTTAGTGGGGTTTCAAACGTAGAAGTCTGATAAACATCAAAATTGATAACCTTTTCATTTACATTTCATATAGACAACAAACATCAAGCATTGTGTCATCACTACACCTTATTACTTAATTATAACCTGAAACATCACAAATATTCATTGTAAATTATTGCCAATCTTTAATTTTAGTTTTAAAGCTCCAGATTCACAAATTTTTACATTAGACAAAATATTATCGTTTTAGGATAAATTCAACAAATTCAATGGAATGAGTCCATGAAATAGTCTAGAATCAAGTAAGGTAAATTGCTCAATCAAAAATTTCGATTCAATAAATAAATAAAACTTACAGCTGAAAACAATGTTCCTGCAAATACCATAATTGCTAAGTACAAAATTACACTAGTAAAAAAGGGCCCAGCCCCAACGGTTGGATGGAACCGTTGGGGCTGGGAAAACCAGCCCCAACAGTTGGGGAAAGCCCGTTTCTACCAATTAAATTGGAGGGAATTTTCCCCCAAATTATTTTCACCAAAAATTAAAAAAAGTGAGAAAAAACCCACTCGTGATCCCTAGCCACCGTTCTCCCTCCCTCTCTCTGCCTCTCTCTCTCATAAAAAAACCCCAAAACCCGCCTCTCGTCTTCCCTTCCCCACTAATCCAAACTCGATCGCTGCTGCCGTTGGAGTTCGCCGGCGCAGTTGGAGGTCGCGGCCGCTTTCGGAGGTCGTCGACATGCCCTTGATCCCTCCCTCCCTCTGCTCCATCCTCTTCCCCCAACAGTCAGTTCCATACTCAGAAATCGCCGCCATCGTTGAAGCTCGTCACTCTGCTCTGTCATCTTCCCCCAACACTCTCAGGTACGTACGACATTAAGCTACTCGTTATTGCACTCTCTCAACTTTCATCCACTTGATGAGCCACATGCATTCAGTATGTTTCAAATTATTTGGTAATTTACGCAGTTAAAATCGACCCATTGCCAATTATTGTCCCCTATATCGACTCTAAGGGGTTCATCGATGATTTTTTATGAGCATTGTTCATATTTCATGATCGCACTTCGTATTTGTATCTAAAAATCAAAGATATAATTGTAAATCATAATATTGAGCCATATCAAGCAATATGTGGTGTCCTCAAATTAATATTCTGATAGGCTTAGGTGTTAACACTTTCACAATAACCTTTGATAATGTGTATTCACTGCCAATTATATGTGCCCTTGATATGTCTGATGAAATGCCTTGATAACTATTGAAGAATGGTGAAAATAGCTGGACCATATCTCTGCATCAAAGGCATACAGTATGTTTCAAGTTTATTTACATGTACATTTGGTATAAATTAGCTCAAATAACCAGAGTGAGAATAGAAAATATCAATTATTTGAAAGAGAAGCATATCAAAATCTACTTGAACCATCAAACTAATTAATTTAGTAATACTGAAAGCTTTTGTGTTTAGATTGTTATCTTTATAGATAAGTTATATCCAGAATACTTTATCTTTTTAACTGCTAACCATTTACGCTATAAATATCTGATATAGATTCTTATTTCATAAATACCATAGTAGACTTTGTCAGTATAGAAAATAGGAAGGAAGCAATTAGCCAATCTACTTAGTTGTTAGCTACTACTTAAGAAAAACTCTCTCACTCCCTCTGTGTGGAGGTGCATGTTCACAAGCATACATATAAGTGAATCCAATTCTGAAAGTGACAAATGCCAATAACACTTGGTTATAAACATGAGTTGCACAAAAGAACTAAAATTTTCATGCTATGAGAAAATAATAAAGACCATGTGAAGCAAATAGAACAAAATGTATTAAAAATGCATACAAAAGACAATAGAAATAATATCAATATCTGAATTCATTAAAGGAGAGACAAACCCACTTTTTACCTTATGGGAGTTATTGGCTCAAAGCTCCTTTATTCATTGATTCTTTATTTCAGGTCGAGGGCCCTTCCTCTTTTTCAAACTCCGGTTCATATGCTTCATAGAAAAGTTTTTTTTATTAATGATAGAAAAATATCCATTTTGCATCATATTTAACGGATTCCTTGATTCGGACGGAAGAAGTAATATCACTCGATTATTATCAAACTTTGAAAATTGCTTTCCGGGACCGCAAGAAGCATGCGTGCGATCCCAGACATCAATTCCATGTGATAGTCGCAGTATCCTATGAGTTTGAAGTTTATCCGACCCAGATCCAAACCCGAACTGGCAGGAAATAACCAGTCACCATTCCTAATAAATATTGTTAGGATGTCATTCTACAAGTCAAATCAAGCCACTTAGCAAAGCTCAATGTCTTACGACGATCTCATCAGCGAGATCATTGGCTCTCACTGTGGTCGCCAGCTTGTTTGCGGGAAAAGTCGGGTTGACCTTCATTGATGAACTCATTACAACTTTAAGCGTTACAATGAATTCAAAAGCTCATCTTTTTGTAAGACTTGATTACAATGGAAATAAAAAAAAGAAAAATTACAACTTTTTCTTAAAACAAACACAGGATCCTGTTTATCAAACACCTGCTTGCGTGGGATCTTTGCCTGTGCGGGGTTTATCCGTGGACCGCTGCGTGATATGATCTAGTCTAAGATATACACGATCAAGGGGATTATTTCACGAAAGAAATAATCACCTAAGTGAGTGCAATCGACCAACCGAAATCACCACTCTTCTCGGGATTAAAATAAAGTTAGATCTGGAGGGATCAGGTGTAGATCCAATCCTAGATCTCTCGAACTTCTTCGCTTTATGCTGACGGGTTCGCCGAGATCTTGGATCTTGCTGTCGGAGCTAAGTGTTGATTGTTGTTGAATCCGGCAGAGCCTCCCCTTTTTGTCCAAAAGTCTAGCCCTCCAAAATGAGACCCCCCTCCTCTATTTATAGGTCAAAAGCCAGATCTGGGTCGGATCTGTGCCTAGCCACTAAATGGTGGCTAGGTGGCTGAGCCACCAAGAGGTGCCTCGCCCACCGAGCTGCCTATTTGGCTTTTTCCCGTTGTTTTCCGAGTTCGATCTGGTTCAGTCTCGTCGACGTTCACTGATCTGAAGCCTCATAACTGTGATACGTCGCTTTGCTAACTTACACGCCTCGCTGACTCGCTTCATGCATTCCGTTGACTCGCTTTATGTGTTTGCATCGTGGTTACTCGTTATTACGTTGTCAACGGTTGTTTGTTGCATTATTGGATAGCTCGCCGATATTCAACTCATTGTCACGAGTCATGTTCAGGGACTTATAAGCAATTTTTAACGCCTACACTATCCTCCTCGAGACTACACACTAACCAACTCCTGCTCCTGCGATGATCCTGAATAATTGCATGCTGACAACTCTACTGCTAGAACCACGTCTGATTCTTTACACCAGTCTCATCCGTTGCATACTCATTCATCTTATCTGCCATTAGATCTGTCTCGTCACTATCATCAGAACTTTTCTCCATCTTCCGACTAATTCGAGAATAGTTTGAAAAATCAAACCTTTCGATCGCGTTTCTTCTCCTCCAAGGCTTGATCAACACCCTGCTGCACAAGAATATCTTGAACCGTGAAATGTCATACTATAAAATTTGTCTTGCCACTGAATAGCGGAATATCGAACTTCGGACCCGAAGAAGTCATCATCCTCTAACCACGATCAAAATTCAAATTAGTCACTGTAGAGAATGAATTTGATAAAACTGACGTCAAAAACGAACTCAGCATGTCGAAAAACCCTAGGATCGACTCCTGGATCACCAAAATTCGCCTCCAAACCCTGGATCAAAAGACAAATTAATCTACACCATCGGATTTTATTTAATAACTTTTGACCAAACCCTCACCCGCGTGAACAGTGTTTCGCCGCTACCGTACTTCTGCTGCTACAGTACTTTTTCATCTTCTTCATCTTGATTCTTGTAACACCACCGATCTTCAATTTTGCACGACGACGACTTCTATCTTGAAAACTAACTCCCGGATTCATCACCATGGCTCTGATACCACTTGTTAGGGCTTTAGTCTCCCACGTACTATGATCTGCGCAACTCGAAAGCCAATCAACAATCCACAAGATAAAAGTACTAACAATCAAGAAGAAAGAACACTGAGATTTATGTGGTTCGGTCAACCAGCTTCGACCTATATCCATGTGGCAAAATTACGAGAAATTTATATGTATCAGGGAGAACTACAAGAGGAATCACTCAACTCTCGTCTCTCAATCTCTCAACTTCACATACATAATCGACTCTCTTATTCTCTCCAAGACCCACTCCTTACAATCTTTTGAACGGACAAAGACTGCGAAACCATCTCCCAATATTGTAATCTTTTGCACGAACAAAGACTACGAAACCCTCTCCACTGGCACAGTTTTTTTAATTAGGCTACGCCCTCTGCTAACCTAGATTATAGGAATATTGGCTCTCTCCTTCTCCTTTTTTTTTTTCCAACAATAGAATAATATATATAGGGAAACCAAAACCCTAACCCTAGCCAAAGTTCCTAATTAGAATAGGATACAAACTTCCTAATCATGATGAGGCCCAATCTCCTAATCATGATAGATCTCTAACCCTATTCTAATTCTCATGAAGTTATACAAAGAATTAAAGACACAATCCTAACAAATTCAAGGGGTTATATACCAAGAATTCAAATTAAGTTTTTTTTGAAGGATTCCTGAGTCCCAAGTTGGAAATCCCTAGTTTTAATAAAACTCCCTATCTTTTCTAATGTTTATTTTTTCAGAAAATACAGGTAATTTCTTGTTTGATGGTGAGATTGTCATTTGCTTGATACTTGATAGTTTGGTACCTCCCCTCTTTTTTTTATTATAATTTTGCGGAAATCTGCTGAGTTTTACTTCTCTGGTTAGACTGTGAATTTAAATTTATTCTCATTCTGCTTTGTTAATTTCCAAAAGACATGTACTTATTGATACCCATGGTCTGAATGATCGTGGGAAGTTCCCTCATCCAAAAAAAAAGGTAGCTATTGATACGTTGGAAAACAAGAAACAAAGTGTACTATTCTGAGTGATTTTTAACAATGGCTAGCTTAACATTAACAACTCTATCAGAAGTTATTTGATCACAAAGTGATAGCGCAATTGCTGTAATGCCAAGAAATATATTGAAGTGAAAGAATAGTTGTACTTGTAGTACGAAGTTTTTGAATAGCTTGTTTCATGGTGTACATGATTCGTCATTAGACGATATCATTCAAAGTCATCGACCTTCCAACATAGTAAGACTTATGCTATTCGATGTACATGATTCGTTTTTACTTGCAGACCGGTTGATTTCAGCAGGACCTATTCTCGACACAAAACCAGGCTGCTTAGGTTGTGGCAGTGATGCTATATCGCTGCCCAACATTTGGATTACCGACCACATTAGTGGTCTATCTTCTGGATTTTCTTGCACACATAATAAACCTATTTTGATACATTTTAAGACTTCATTCATTGTAAAGGAATGGATGATCAACTCATCAACTAGTTGCAAGCTTTGGTCTTCATTCCATAAACTCCACACCTGCACAAAAGCCCCAAACTATTAGGATTTTGATTTGAGGTGTAAGTAATATTTTTTAAGTTGGCACGTACATGGGCGACAAGGTTTAAGTGGGCAGAGAAGGCGTAAACTCCTCTGTTCCTCTTTCCGCTTATGATCTCCAGTATTAGGACTCCGAAGCTAAAAACATCAGATTTCATGGAGAAGATGCCCTCCAATGCATACTCAGGAGACATGTAACCACTAAATTGACAATAAAGTTAGTAAAAACTTCAAATAAACAAAAAAATTTAAACTTCATAATTAGTTGTTTGTAAGTCATACTTACTATGTGCCCACAATTTTTCTTGTATTGCAGTCTGTCTCATCTCCTCCAAAAATTCTGGCCATACCAAAGTCCGAGATTTTGGGATTCATGTTCTTATCAAGAAGAATGTTGCTAGCTTTGAGATCTCTATGAATAATTCTAAATCTAGAGTCATGGTGAAGATAGACAAGTCCTCGAGTAATTCCTATGATAATTTGATATCGAGTCTGCCAATCCAAGTAAGTGCCTTCTACTTTCCCTGAAAGAAGAACAGAATTTTGGAAGTATTATTTTTCCGGTTAGTCATATAGTGACAAAACATTCACCATTTTGAAAGATCATCGAATGCCAAAAAGTTTATTTTAATTGATCTTGTTTTACCGCTATAGCATGATTGCTCTCAATTTGTTTTCAGGAAATTGGCATACTTTGGTTATTAAGGTCATTCCATTTGTCTTTACATATTTAAGTCAAGTTTCTCGATGTTTACATCTCATGTATATATACACACACACACGTAAAATAGTGGGACATAACCCCCGGCCAGTTCCATTTATAAGAGTTTAACGAAACAACCTAAAAATACATGAGAAGCAAAGCCTCGAACAAAATAAGCCGAAGCTAAGTGAGGCGAAACACAAAAATCCAAACCATAAAAAGGAGAGGAAAAAAGTAAACTCGCAAAGAAATGCTCTCTGCTCACTCCTGTCATGTCCTACTGCTACTACTCCGGCTCCAGATCAAAGCCAGAGTCCTCCTCCTGACCCCTAAACGAATGGAAGGAGGTCACATGCTTTTCGATGATGTCATCTCATGCATGTTGTTTTCTTGTAAATTAATTAATGAACATAGGGAATTAAGATGGTATCACAACTTTTCCATGAAGAAAAAAGTATAATAGAAGAACACAAATATACCGAACAGGAAAGTATCCAAGCTATTGTTGGGCATGAACTCATATATTAACATCCTCTCCTCTCCTTGAATGCAGCCACCAAGAAGGCGAACAAGATTTCTATGCTGAAGTTTTGCAATAAGCACAATCTCATTCTTGAACTCATCGACACCTTGTTGTGAAGCCTTAGAAAGTCTCTTTACAGCAATCTCTTCATCCTCTCCAAGCTTTCCCTGTCAATGATGCAACATTCAACATGAACGGGCATCTATTTCTACGAACCTCATTCCCTAATTGCGACCAACTTTCATGTGCAGCTGGACAAGAGCAATTGTTATTAAAGACGGATTTGATCATCCATTTTTTATATGCCATCACTAACCAAGAAATATATAGTGTCACTTCCTGAAAACTAACCACAAGTGTGTTTAAGCAACAAATCTAGTTATTATATGCCATCACTAACCAAGAAATATGTAGTGTCATTTCCAGTGTGCTTAATGCCATTGAATTTCACCCGCTATAAAAAGAACAGGAACTTGTCTTATAAGATATGATGTTTCAGAGCCAGATACCATATAGAACACTACACTTCTCGATGTGTTATTGATGTTTATGTGCATTTTTTCCGAATTTGTTATGTAATTTGGCCTTGTTTTGTGTCTCTTAACCTAAAAACTAAAAGTTTCTGACAATTTAATTAGTTGTACATTATTTACCGCCACAGGTTACAGACCTTTTAAAACATTGGTTCTGTATGATGATCAAAGTTTTCAGTTGTTATTTCATTTTGCAAAATAACTTTATTCTCCAATCTGGAGGAAGAAAATCACCTTGTAAACAGGACCGAATCCACCCTCTCCAAGTTTGTTTCCTTGTGAAAAATTGTCAGTTGCGACTGCAATTGTATCAAAATCAAATAAAGGAAGATCTATGTCATTTTCCCTCTCTCCATTGTTTGATTGGTTTTTGAAGAAGAAGAAGCGCCGGACACCTGATCAAGAGGAGGAGGGAAAAAAAAGAAAAAAGAAAAAACAACGACAGAAAATCCTGAATAATTGTTTTGTACTAGTGATTCAAGAAAAAACAGGGATTTTCCAAGCAGCTTCCTGCCCAGTTTCCACAATACTGAATAATTGTTTTGCACTCATATCATATGGAAAGCAAGTTGCCTATGTTTATATATAAAAGACAGCAAATTTGACTTGAAATTTCCAAGTTATTCTGGCTGCACATGTTTTTGACCTTGACCATTCGTTTTTAGGCGTGTGGATTTAAAATACCAATGTAGCTTCCTATACTAAGAAGTCCCACTCCCAAACATTGATGTTGCCACTACACCAAAACTCCAAACCAGTGCTGCGGACTGAGAGTTATAATTTTAACCTAACACGCCCTCACAAATTGAGGCGATTCTTCTTATACGTTAAAACCTGGACTCTTTCAGTGATATTTATTTTAAGGGGATGTTTGGTTGGTTAAAAAAACAAGGAAATCTATTATAGGAAATCTATTTCCTATAATGGACTTTTTTCTTTTGTTTGATTCACCTCCTAAAAGTAAGAAAAGAGGTGAGAAGAGATGAGTTGTCATCATCTTATTAGAGGATGTGACACAATCTTAAGGAAACCCATTTCATGACTTTTTTTGAGAAAATGAATGGAAGACAAGTTTTAGTGATTTCCTTATCCTATTTCCTTTTCTTTGATTTTAGGAAATCAACCAAACCGCCCCTAAAAGAAATACGCTTTAAATGTTTGGCGGGAGGGAATTGAACTTGGGCTGCCCTCATACCATGTCAAATAATCCTGTCACTACACCAAAACTCCGAAGTTATATTATGCAATTAAGAAATAGTAGGAGGAAAGAAAAATGCCAAGCTCCTTCCTTACCTTGCTTAATTCGGTTTTCGCCATTACGCTGGCCTCGAAAACAGCAGAAGTACAAAGCAAGAATTCTGGAAAAGACTAGAAAAACAGCTCCAGCTGCAACGCCGACATATATCCATTTCTTACGAGAACCCCTGGATTTCGGTGAAGGTGGAGGAAGCATCGGTGAAGGTGGAGGAGGCTGCACTTGAACCTTAGTAGGCTCAGTATTAATGGGTATCAAAAGTGTCGTAAACGGATAAATGACTTCACCGTCAGACAACCCGTTAGCATCCAGAATAGACTGGTAGTTGGAATTAAACTTTTGAGCAATGCTCCGGACATCATCTCCCCAGGTAACAAAATAAGTTAGCAAATACTTGACACCAAACTTTGTTATCTGATCCGTGGTTGGGCAAGCACACCTCAAAGGAACGTTGATCTTTATTCCTACAGCCAACTCTTGAAAATTGTATGGGTTCTGAACCATGATTGCTTGACAAGTGGACAGCCCCTGGTATGTATCGTTCGCAACGGTAAAATAATTCTCACCGGTGGTTTGGACAGTGTAGGTAGCATTGTGCTGGTAGTATTTGCTGGTACAGGAGCAAGTTGTGGGGACGATCACTAACTCGTCAGTGGGGATTGATGAAGAGTTTCCAGGGATGCCGTTCAGGCGAGAGATTGAGGATGGATCAGAGTTGAGGAGGGAGGATATCTGAGAAGGAGTTTGATACTTTGGCTGGGAACGAAAGGTGAGGTAAGTAGGACAAGATCGCTGAGCTTCATCGCAGGTGTAGCCTAGTGTGGTGGAGCTATTCTCGGAGCTGCAATCGAGCTGTGGATTATTTACTTCATAAGAAGGCTGGATTTGGGCATGGGATGATATTAGTAGCAGGAGGAGAAAGGAGAGGAAGAAAAAGAGAGGCTTCATGTCCCGCAATCTCCTCTTGTGCATTTTATTTGCCTCTCAAATTTTGCCAAGTTATATTAAAAGGCACAAGCAACAAATGTGATGGGGGTATTTGTTGGGGAAGTAAAGTTTGAAACGGGAAATGATTGGAAAAATATCCCTGTAAATGAGTTTCCGGATCTCAGGTCAAATCGCTGGCTCCCCTCTCGCTGTCTTGATGATAAATGCATGGACTTTTTTCTTAGGAACCACCTTAGAAATAGACTGTATTTACAGAAACTATATTCCATTTTCAATTTATATGTAAATCATCTTAAAAGTGAGTTCTTATTCTAATCACCTACCTCCTAGCCAAATCTTTGTAGTATTGCTGATCTGACACACTAAAACACTAGAGGGGGGTGAATAGTGTTCAATAAAAATTATGGAAAATAGATTATAAATTGCAATAAAGATAACATCAATCTCAGAAAATAATCAACACAAACACAAGAGATTTAATACTGGTTCCACCTTCCCGGTGTACATCCAGTTCTCAAGCAAATCCCGATTGAGATTTCCACTATGATTTTGAAAAATATTTACAAAATCAAAACCAAACCTGACCAATTTGCAAGACCCTACAAATTGCAAACAATCTCTACACCAAGAGATCAAC
>JBAKGM010000326.1:44629266-44660019 GCA_037177215.1 Asparagus racemosus
TTTTCCACCCCCCCCCCCCCCCCCCCCCCCGACCCTCTCCCCTCTTTCCTTTTTTAAAGGTACAACATAATTAGTGATAACTTGCAATAATTTTCTTATACTGTATGTTTGATACTTAACCAGTTTAATTAACCTGAAACTAGCGAACGGCATGCTATCTTTGTCCGAAATCATGTTAACCTTAATATTCGGCAACATTTGTCACAAATAAGTCTCTAAAAATGTCGGTAACGCAAGAAACAACATCAAAATCAATCATAAAAAATGTACGGCTATAGTTACACATTTTCTTGTGATCCAAGGTTTTTGTGGTCCTATATATGTGCATGAGGACGAAATGAAACTACGAGGATGAGGTTACTTCTACTTCTTCATCACTAGTTGCTTCAAATAGGATATTTTTTATTTTGCATATGACTTCCTGCATCATTTTATTCTTATTTGTAAAGAGAAACTTTAGAAAAATTCAGATATGTATTTTTCAATAGATAGAAGATGGACCGACAAGAATGGATTTTTTACTATTAAAATTCTCATAAATAACATAATACTAAACTTATTATAAGAATATTTTTTTTATTAGTACCGTCTACCCCATTGTGATGTGTTAAATTGTTAATATAAGCTACAATATATAGACACATGTCTAAAATCCACATTTTTTTATGTTTTTGCTGTTTGTTCATAATTCTTTTGTCTTTCTCTTTACTTTTTTTTATTCTATTTTATTGATTATCAACCCCTAATACTTTGGCGACGCCTAGGTCATAAAGTTCTTAGTAAATTAGATTACATGAAAATTTACATAAACAAAAACTATTTATACTCTTTGATTGATTCTAGTAAGCATAATGCTCAAATAAGAAACAAAGCAAGGAGTTAAATGCAAAAATCCTTTTGTTAAAATATTAAACCATCCTCTTAGGGGGTGTTAGTCAATTTGGACATTTTTATGTGAAGTGGGACAATTGTTAAAATGAAATAATTTTTTGCTAGTAGGATATTTTAGTAGGATAAATAGGAACAATTTTGTGAAGCAGATATTTTGATAAAATAACGTAGGATAAATTTTTATAATCATAAAGTATATATTTATGCATTTTAAGGATATAAGTACTATTTACGTATTTTAAACTTACTATTATTGATTGATAATTATTTACGATAAATGTTATTTTCTATTAAATATCTTTTGGTTAGACTATAAGATATTGAAAATTGTTATTATAATATATATTGTAGCTTTTTTATGTTTTAATTACTATTATAGTACAAGTCTTATCAAAAGTTTTTTATATTTTCCTTTCTTGTTTTCTCCCCGAGACCTCTTTTCATCATCTCTCAATTTTATTGTTTAATAAATTATGGATTGATACAATCTTTACTTTTAAATTTATTATATAATTATAATATTTGAGTTAAAAAGAAAATATCAGAGATGACTAAGAGGAGACGAGATCTGATCTAACAGCATGGTCTAATGATGGTGATGACTATAGTAGAGAAGAAATAAAGAAAAAAAAATAAATATAAAAAAAATAAAGTAAATAGGAGTTCTAGTTTTTTACCACATAGTTTCAAGTAAAAACTTAGGATAATTTGAGACACTAGAACTCTCATTTTTGTATAGAAAAATAAAAAAAGGGATAATTTTGTACAATTATCCCAGTTTTAGTTTTATTAGAGTTCTAATTGACTAACAATGTAAAATTTTATTCTAGTTGACTAACACTATAAAATTTTATCCCACAAAGTATTCTAGTTCTAGTTTTGAGTTCTATTTGGTAAACCCACCCCCCCAAAAAAAAAAAAGGAAAATTTCAAACTCAAAATACTAAACTTGGAGACGAAGAAAGAAATCTCACAAATTAGACTTTATCCTGACAAACAATTCATCAATTGTTGTCAACGAAATCCTCACTAATCAACCTTTTTATATCTCTAAGGATAATAAAAGAAAGAAAAGACGTAATCAGACAGAAGAAAGTCATCATTTAATTATCCGATCCCAAGCGAAGCCAAACCCTTTCTTTCTTCCTCGTTCTCTCTCTTCTTTCTCTCTCTAGAAGCGAAAAAACACCCTAAAAACTGCCCTAAATTCGTTAAAGTTCGTTGCTTTTTTACTTGAATCAATCGCGTCTCGATCAGGGATGGCGGAGGTGAACACTTGAATCTTGAATCGGGGGCTGTTTCTACTTGATTCAGCAGGGCAAAAGAAACAGCCTGAGGTTATGATCGTGAGATACCGTGATCTAGGGTTTGGTCTCGATCGGTTGTTGGTGATTGCTTCGCTGGGGTTTTGGGATGAGGAGTGAGGGGCAGAAGCCTCAAGGATCCGGGCGAAGCAACAATGGATTCTTGAGGAGCTTCTCGAGTTACTTGAGGAGCGGCGCTTCGACGGTGGCGTCGACGGTGAAATCGGCGGGGGTATCGGTGGCTTCGTCGATTGCTGATCGTGATGAGGATGTTTCTCGTGATCAGGTATTGGATGGAAATTTCTTTTGAAGGTTTTTTTTTTTTAATTTATAAACTGAACCTAGCTATAGCATATTAGGTACAGATGTAGCTAGTGATACGCTAAATATGACAACTTTGATCCAAATATAGGTATTCGTACATCAGATAGCAACTTAGACTTCAGTATAATAGCAACTGAAGCATAATTTGGGTTTGAAAATAATTCAGTATGAAGTTTTTAGGTTTAAGAATGATTTTGGAAGTGGATGGATTTAAAAAAATAAAACTTTGGGTCCCTTTATTTAATTTGGTGTTTTGATGGTATTTGATTCGTGAAAGTTTGTTTGTCTTTGATTAGATACTGTTTTTGTGGGTTGGATGAGTGATTAGAAGGTCTATCATCTGAGTTGCTTGAAAATATGTGATGCTATTGTGGAAATGTATTTTAAGTTTGGGATGGTGGTTGTAATTGGGAGATGATTGGTTTGGAATTTATCAGGGGCACAATTTGTCAATTGGAACGAATGATTTTGAGTTTGCTTTTGCAGATGAAAATGATAATGTATTGTAGTATTTCTTGCTTCGTAGAAAACTTTGCTTTGTTGCAGCTCAAGAGTAGTCTTGTACTGCTTTTGGGAGGATTTCATATTATTGGAAGAATCATAGCTGATGATTTTGTGCATAAGGTGTTTGACTTTAGGATGGTTGTAAATAGTGGGAGTTGGATTTGCTCTTTGTCAATTAAACATTAGAAAAGATTGTGCGCTATCAGCTTGCTTATTCAGAAAGCATTTTTTGTAGTCATTGGAGAGTATGCCATGTTACTTTTGGAAGGATTTCTTATTTTCTAAAATCATTTTTTGATGATCTTATGGAAAGCTGTTGAATTTAGGAAATATAAATCATTGTGTTTAGGCGTTTATTGGTGTGAACTTAAATTAGGATTAAAGGGGTCAGATTTTCTATTTGTTGATTAGAAACTGTCAGAGCAGTAATGAGCTGTTGGATCTCTAGGAACAAGGGATTCAGAGTTTCCTCTTGTCGGTTAGAGCACTAATGCATTGTCAGATTTCTTTGTCTGGAAAGCATTGTTTGTCATGGAACAAGAGTCTTATTATGCCAATTTTTTATGGCTCGAAGAAAGATGTTTTTTGTCGATGCATTCAAGGAAAATTTAATGTAACTATTCTGGAAATAAGATATGGTTTTCCTTTCCCTTTTAGTGTTTGTTGCATTTGACATTTTTTGCATACTAGGACCATTGTATTTCGACTTACCAAAATAGAGACGATGTTTGTTGTAATCAAGATGAAGCTTTCATGCACTTGCTACGATTTAGGTTGCATGGGTACGGGTACGGGTACGGGTACGGGACACGGAAAATTTGTAAAAGGTAGGGCACAGGGACACGACTTTATATATGCATGTTATGTATATTTGTGTGTATTAAAATTAATAATTTACATAAGATTAATATTGTTTTTTCATTTACATAAAATCAGTATATAAGAAATAGATGTGGAGTGTAGAATTTACATCCAAGAAGTGCATGGGGAGTGTTTTAATTTAAAACATGTATTATATAATTGAGTATACTCCTGAATAAGCATATGCATATATTTAAGAAGTGTCCAAGAGGTTTGGGTACGGGTACAGGTACGTGTCGGGTACGGGTAGGGCTTCCTATTAGAAGTACCCAAGTAACATAGGCTGCGAATGATCTTTATGTGCAAAATATAAAATATGTTGACTTTTTGCAATTTTTATTACTAGAGATTATTGTATTTTAGTGTTGTTGCTGGGGATGAGTTTTTGTTCAAATATGAGAATGAGATGGATATGCCCTTTTCATAATTAGAAATATAGCCTGTTATTGGCTCCCTAGACCTAAAAAGGCTATTGTTTGTCAGTGATCATGGCTGTTGTATTGTTATACTTACTTTTGGAGGCATGGATAAGGTGTTTACAGTCTAAACACTTGCAATGAATTTGATAGGTCGTAGCATCACAAGTTTTATTTGTATTTCTGGTTCTTATATTAGAAAGCATAACTACTTGTCAAGTAGCAAAGTGGATAGTGGATTTGATAGGTCATGATATTGTTGTAAAGAATCCGTCATGTAACTCGTTATTTTGTGTCATGTAACCTAATAGACCCTAAAAGTTACGTAACCCGTTAAAATAAGCCATGCACATGATAACTCTACGTTTTTACAATATAATATGCGTTATTTCAATATAACCTGTGTTATTTTAATATAACATGCGTTATTTCAATATAACTTACGTTATTTCGATATAATGTATTATAGAGACCTAAGAATATTTTTATTCTTAAAACTTGAAGTACTTACTTAATTACTTTTGAATTGTTTGTTAAACCTTCATGGCTTATTTTGGCTTATAAGATTGTGAAATTGTGAACGTGACCAGTAAAATGAATGTGAAGTTATGAATGAGTTGTAAATTTGTGATTATATATTTGAATATTCTATTATGATTCTTGTTAGTAAATATGTATAGCTTGTATTAAGTTAAAGAATATTTAGGAAAATGTTATTTGTATTTTGATGTTTTGATCCTAATTCTTAAAATTATTATGATCATCTTTTATATTTTTAAAGTTAAACGGTAAGAAAATACATAAACTACATTATGCATTGTGCTTTAAGCTATTGAGAGGCCTTAATTTATACATTATCGTATTTTTCGAAATTGCTTAAGAATTGTAGTGTTTTGAATTTTTTTTCTGTGTTAAATTTGAAGTAAATGTGCTTTTGGATTGGTTGTTAAGTATTTTTCATGTATTTATGTTGAGAAATTGTGATGATATACGATTTTATTTTTGAAAACTGTGATAATTCTATTTATTAAAAACATTGTGAATATATTCTATTATTAAATATAAATAGTTAAACACGTAACCTATTTTATGCATTACGTTGTTTTACGTATTTTGTTATCAGGAGGTGATCATTATGTTACACGTTATCCTTATTTTTAACATTGGGTCACACTCATGATATAAAGTATCTTTATTTGAGTTCCGGTCATAGTAACTACTGCTAACTTGTTAAATAGCAAAAGGGAGACAACCTGAGTGATGCATGAGGAAGCTGTTTAAATGCAATGTACGTATGTACATCATTTTTTTTAAAAAATTTGTAGAAGAAAAATACCAAATTTGTTTTTGATTACTATATTGAGCTACCATTTCACTATTTGAGTTCAATTAATTAACCCTACATTGTGAGTAGTGGTTTGGAGTTTTAATAACGTGAAATCAGTTCTTGTTTCATGGTTAAGCTGTTCTCTTGTGTGATTAGTTAGTCCTTCCAGAAGAAATGATAGTGATGTGCTATTCAAGAACCATCTCTTGAAGCTTTTGATGTGTATCTTGGTCTTTGTCTACAAATTGTAAGACTGTTATTTCATTTTTCTTTGTCAATTCATAATTTGGGTCATTTGTTCTTAGGTACTCTGGGCTGGATTTGACAAACTAGAATGTGAAGGTGGTGTCCTGCGGCAAATTCTCTTGCTGGGTTATAGGTCTGGTTTTCAGGTTTGGGATGTTGAGGATGCCGATGATGTCCGGCTATTAGTTTCTAGACATGATGGTCCAGTTTCATTACTGCAAATGCTAAAGAAACCTGTTGGATGGAAAAGTTCTAAGGACGACTTTGCTGATGTTCGTCCATTGTTGGTTGTTGTTGGATATCTATCTTTTTCTGGCAGTGATAATAATTCTGATGCAGGTTCTGCCCAGGAGCTGGGTAATGAGAACTCGCTGCCTACGCTTGTTCACTTTTATTCATTAAGGACACATGAATATGTTCATGTTTTGAAGTTCAGAACAGCGGTTTTTTCAGTGAGGTCTAGTCCTCGTATTGTAGCTGTTTCTCAAGCTGCTCAGGTATGCCCACTGTTTTGTCGTCTTCATACTACCATTGTTTCTTTAGATCATAAGTTTAAGAAGAAAAGCACATATGCTGCAGATTCATTGCTTTGATGCTGGAACTTTAGGGAGAGAATACACAAGTCTCACATCTCCTATAGTTTTGGAAAGTCCTGGTTCCGGTGGTATTGGTTACGGACCGCTTGCAGTTGGTCCCAGGTGGTTTGCATACAGTGGAAATCCAGTTGTTGTTTCAAATACTAGCCGTGTAAGCCCACAACACCTGACTACTGCTTCAAGTTTGTCCCAGTTTCCTTCTGATGGAAGTTTGGTGGCGCATTTTGCAAAAGAATCAGGCAAACATCTTGCAGCAGGTATTGTGAGCCTTGGAGATATTGGGTACAAGAAGCTCTCAAGGTATTACTCTGAATTAATAGCTGATGACAATGGCTATCTAAAGCAGGGGAGTTCCAGCTTTAAAGCTAATGGTGCAACGAATCTTCACGTGTCTGATGTAGACAATGTTGGAATGGTATACAGCTGATATTCTTGTATCTTTTAGTTAAACTTTTCTTTCTTGCTGCATATTCTTTCCCCAATATATTTAAATATCACTTTGATCTTTCATGTTTTTATTATTTTCATATCACTTGTAATAACAAGGTATACCTTGAAGCTATCTTTTCTGTCATTCAAATAAAAAGGTTACAGTTTGAAGCTCATTTAACTCTTTCAAGGAATTTTTTGAGGGCCTGAGTCTATGTTCTTTTATTTGACAAGGTTCAATTGAGCATTCTTTTTTTTAATCTCTCTTTATTTTCTGAGTGTACAAGTTTTATTTTGCACCCGTATGTGCATAGTTCTATGATTAACTGTGTATTCTTTATTAAATCAACTTTCTCTTGTTACTCTTTTCTGTCTTCTTCCTCTAATTCTTGATATTTGGTTGATTTTTTCCTTCACATTGACAGGTTATTGTCCGAGACATTGTTCTCAAATCTGTTATTGTGCAATTTAGGGCGCACAAAAGTCCTATTGCTGCATTATGTTTTGATCCTAGCGGGACTTTACTAGTCACAGCATCCGTTAGTGGGCATAATATTAACGTGTTCCGGATCATGCCTTATCCGCATTATAGCTCATCACATTCTGATGCAATGGGGACTTGCATTCATCTTTACAGGTTGCAGCGTGGCATCACAAATGCGGTAGATATTCATACAAACAGTTATGCTTCTTTTCTTTAACTTCTTTCTGGTGTTCCTGATCTTTCTATTGAAATATCAGGTTATACAAGATATCAGTTTTAGTGTTGACAGTCAACAGATAGTGATCAGCTCGTCTAGGGGAACCAGTCATCTATTTTCTATTCCTCCGTCTGCAGGATCTGCGAACATCCAGGTTTCTGATACCAATTTGATAGTTGGTGGCTATTCACCAGATTTGAAATCAAAGACTGGTGCTCAGAGCTCAGTTCCATCTATTAATTCAAAAAATGAAAGCCTCCTTTATCCATTTGGAAATCCAGTTACAATATCAGCTATAAGCAGAATAAGGAATGGCAATGGATGGAAATGCACTGTAACTGGCGCTGCAGCTACTGCTACAGGTCGTGCAAGTCCTCTTTCTGGAGCCATTGCTTCTGTCTTCCACAACTGCAGGGGGTCTAGGCTATACCCTGACTTCAACTCATTGAGGGCAAAATACCACTTGCTTGTTTTCTCTCCAACTGGAAGCATTATTCAGTATGCATTGAGAAAGTCAACTGAGGAAGATATTGGCGATGACATGTCTGGGTTAGGTGCAGTTTCTAGTGGATTGTCACAAGAGTCTGATTCGAAGATTATGGTGGAGCCACTTCAGAAGTGGGATGTTTGTCATAAAAGGAATAGAAGAGATCGTGTTGATTCTGTTGATGTTTATGGTGAACGTGGCACTGGAGAAAGCTCCAAGTTTCTCCAGAAAGTGGTAAAAAAAGGAACAAGTGTCCACCCCATTGACAGCGGTTTAGGCACAAAAGTGAAAAAGAATGCTGAAGGAAACCATCACAAGTATATATCTGAGGTTGAGTTGCATATGCGTTCAGCTCATATTCCATTGTGGGGAAAGCCTGGGGTACTTTCATGTTCTTGATGCATGAGCACAATTTTTGTTGATTTGATAATATCTTTTTCTTTTAGTTGTAATGCGTGTGAATGCAATGTCTTAATCTTTGACTTTTTGGTTTGGCAGATATACTTTCAGGTGATGATGGGTGAGGACATCATTACAGACAATGACAGTGATATGGGTGGAGAAATCGAGATAGAGAGAGTTCCAACTCGAACAATTGATGCTAGGTCAAAGGAACTCAGACCAGTCTTCGACTATCCTCAATCACCAAGATTCCAACCATCAAGGTTTCCTTCTCACCCTTGGAGTACATATTGTCCTGTTGAGCTTCATGCATATTGACTTGAGCTTATTGATACTATATCCAAGTAAATGGGGAAACATTACAAAAATATTATCCAATGGAGCAGTTAGCCATTTGGATATGGTAAATGGTATAACACTCGGGTGAATTTGATTTAAGATTTTCTTAGTATAGTTGTTAATTCTTGAATGTACATTGAAAGTATGAACAGGCATGTGTTCAAATGTTTCCTAGTTTGGTATATGCATGCTACTCACGTTTAACATTTTAAGTGGATATGTCTAAATATAATTCTAAATAATTTGCTAGGGCAGGGCTGCATAAGCACATTAAACATGATTCCGTAAGTCAAAAGTGTTCCTGCATCAGTCGTATGGAGTCAAACGTGTTCTTTTGTAAGCGCATTAAACGTGATACCATAAGTCCAAATTGTTCTTGACCTGTTTTTCCCTTCTTCAGGTCAAATGCTTTTGATTATAACGGAAACGGATTGCTAATGCATCAAAAACCTGGAATTTCCAAGGATGGATGGCTTTCACGCAGAAGCAGCCGTAGTTCTCTTGACCACATATCTGAAAATTTCTCAGCAGGGGAGCATCCCAATTCCATGAATAAGGATTATGGGGGTACTTTTCATATGTTTGCAGAAACCGGACAGGAATTTGTAAACAGTGACGAGGACAGCCAGAATGTGAAAGACGATCTTGAGTTTGTAAATAGCAGAGAGCGCCTGAAGATGGAACCCAGTCTCAAGTGTGTAAATAGTAAGGAAAACCTGAAGATGGAAAACCACTTAGTGGATCATGACAATGACATCTTCTAGGGTGAGAAACTTTTAATGTCATTTACCTACTCCAAAAGACCATATATTACATGAAAGCATGAAAACTAATCCTTCCTTGTTTGTTATTGACAGATTGAATGAATTGTCAAGGCTTGATGTGGTTAGATCTTCCTTGTGTGCAGCAGCTATTCTTTCATTCTCTCAAAATGCATTTTAACTTTGTGTTTATATATGTATAGTAGTGGTTCAATGTAAAGCAAGGAGGGGTTCGTCTGTGAAGAGATTGCATTGGGGATAAATTCCATTCTGGGCATACCTTTGTAATCAGATGTTTCTACATTAAGTTTGCAATAATCGAGTGTAGTAGCAATTAAGTGCTACCACGCATGGATATATATTAGTGTGCAGCTATAAAAGTAGAAAGCTCTTTTATGATTGTGGTTTTTGTTCTTGATTCTCTACTTCTGGCATGTAGGTTTTTTTAAAGGGATATGTTGTGTTGATGGAACTGGAGTATCTGCTTTGCTTTGTTGCCTATTTTTTGTTACGTGGGTTACTTTTGGTACTCATACATCGGTATCAATTGAGAGATTCTGCATCCAATTCTTTGCATTCTTCCTAAAAATCTTCGTTAAGTGTAGTTTTGAACATCTTGGACAGTAATTTGCTGCAAAATAAGTAGAGTTCCGATGTTCAAAGTTTGGTTTTGAGAAAATTTCCAAGTTTCAGATGATCTTCCTCTTTCAGTTGGCATTAATGGCTTGGGACTTGGCCTCAGAATGCTCATCTTTAATCGTGGGAGTCTATGCGTTGTTATCTTACAGAATCAGCTGCTAAATATTTTCTTTAATTGGCTTTGCTGTCATACTTCCCCATAAGATTCATCTCAAAGAGAATTTATAACATTGAAACCCGAACGTAACACTGATAAAACAGAAGAATCCTCAAAACTGGTGTATATATAAGCCTAAAGCAGTCAAAATGTATATGCATTTTTGATGACTTAAAACCCTGATGCACAACAAATTTGATTACAAAGAATCCACATTATGTGATGAATGAATACGAGGCTACACGGTCGAAACAAATAAAATGGACAAAACATTTTGACTAAACATATCGACTACAGTCTATGAAAGAATTTTAAAGTGCACATAATTATTTTCGATCGAATTGATGGAAAAACATTTAAAAAAACTGTGGATTATACTCCATGGAAAGCACAGATTATTTTCCATTGGGTCGAAGAATAAATTTTTAAAAAAATCTTGAGTCATAGCTCATGAAAATCGCGATTATGAAGTACGTATAATTTACTTGTCATTGGGAGGAACCAAATATAAAATGCCCAACTCTTGGATCATAACTCACTAAAATTGCAAATTTTAGCGTAGTCATAATTAATTGTTATTGGATCAAAGAAACGATAACAGATAAAAATCGTGGGTTATAACCCATGAAAATAACGAATACTAAAGTACGCACAATTTATTACTAAATGGTCGAAACAAACAAAATGAACAAGAATACACCTATGAAAGTCATTAATTTTGAAGTATGCATAAATATTTTCCATTTGGTCGAATTTTTTTTCAACATTATCATGGGTGCCCATGAAAATGTGAATTATCAACGTTATAGCCTGCAAATAACTAAGTGTTAATCGGTATTGAGAGACCAACACATGTCCCGCTCCACGCCTAATCAGGCGTATCCAAAGACGGACGACTTGAGCTGCTCCTGCACTCGGCCTACCATTCTAGCTGACAACTCTCGTAGCTGATTAAAAAGGAGATACTTGTCGACCTACCCACTTGATCAAGGATACAAGCATCTGCACTCGGCCTACTATTCCGGCTGACAACTCATGTAGCCGACTACAAAGGCGCTGTTTGGCGGCCCTTAGCCAGGCAAGTAAAGAGGCGGTGTGCCCTCGAACCCTCGCCGACAGCCGACTAACCTCACCTTAAATGCGTTGTTAGAGTCATCAATGCTCTAGCCCTGATAGTCTTTATGACTCATCGGACATAGTCAGCAATAAGCGCCTCCTGTCGCCCCCATATTAAATGCCTAGATGACT
The DNA here is from genome assembly GCA_037177215.1 of Asparagus racemosus. Lineage (NCBI taxonomy): Eukaryota > Viridiplantae > Streptophyta > Magnoliopsida > Asparagales > Asparagaceae > Asparagus > Asparagus racemosus. Next base: position 44,640,899 of record JBAKGM010000326.1, read on the forward strand.
CACCCTCCTTAGCAGCCAACACCTGTAAAGTAGATAATAATCTAGCAGCCAGCTAGACTCGTCCAAAGTTACTTATCTGACCTTCTGATCCAATATAAAAGGAAGCTGTGCTGCCTAAGGTAATTTCTAGTGCTCCCATGCAATTCTGAGCAACTTTTCACCGTATACCTCTTAATTTCCCACTCAAGCTCAATGACTTGATCGTCAGAGGAACAACCGGAGAATCTAACTCTAGCCTCTCACGAGTTATCCATGTGCAGGAAAGGACTTCGGGCTCCAGAATCAATCATATGAGGAAGCGTGACGACCCTAACACCACCATAATCCACTGATAAGCTCCATGTTTGATAACTGACATCAATAATCGATGAACGAAAGTTTAATTCCATCGACCCAAAACTATTGAAATAAACTAAGATCATGGGTTATAGTTAATGAAAATCGTGAATTTTAAAATACGTATAATTACTTATTATTAGGACACAATCGAACGTAAAATCCAAAATCGTGAGTTATATAACCCACCAAAATCGGTGGTTTTGAAGCAAATCATAGTTAATTGTCAATGGGTCGAATAAACAATAATGGATAAAAACTATAGGTAATGACCTATGAAAATAGTGAAATTGACATTCACACAATTAATTGCTAACTAGTCGCAATGAACAAAATTGACAAAAATCGTGGACTATATAGGTCACAAATTTTTAAGTACGCATAATTATTTTCCAATGAGTCGAAGAAATTTTTTTTAAAAAAGTTATGGGTTATAGTCCATGAAAATCACAAATTTGAATTATGTATAATTGCTTGTTATTAGGACAAATCAATCATAGATACCAAAATCGTGGGTTATAATCTGCCAAAATCATGAATTTTAAAGTAGTCATAATTAATTATCAATAGGTTGAATGAACGATAATGGACAAACATCTTACGTTATAACCCATGAAAACCATGAAAATTGAAGTTAACATAATTAGTATCTAAATGAATGAAAAAAAAATAATTAACAAAAATCATGGACTATAACCTATGAAAATAAAAAAAATTTAATTATGCACAACTATTTTCCATAGGGTCGAAGAACAAAAATTAACAAAAATTGTGGGTTATAGCCCATGAAAATTGTGGGTTATAGCCCATGAAAATTGTGACTTTTCACTAAAATTTTATTAATTCCATCACGTCTAAAATAAACTAAAATCATGGGTTATAGCCCATCAAAATTATGAATTTTTAAGTATACAAAATTACTTGTTATTGGGTTGAATCAAACATAAAAAGCCAAAATCGTGGGGGTTCTAACCCACCAAAAGTGCAAATTTTGAAGCAATCTATGAATTGCCAAAATCATGAGTTATAACCCATGAAAATTGTGAAAACTAAAGTTCACACAATTTATTTCTAAATGGTCAAAATGAATAAAATTGAGAAAAATCATGGACTATAACCTATGAAAGTCACGAGTTTTTAAGCATACATAATATTTTTCCATTTGGTCGAATAACAAAAATTTATAAAAATGTACAAAAATCATGGAATATAGCCCACAAAAAGGGTGAATTTTCGAAGAACAAAAATTTAATTCCATCAAATTGATACTATTGCAATAAACTGTAATTGTAGGTTATAGCTCATCAAAATCACGAATTTTAAAGTACGTATGATAACTTGTTTTCGGATGAATCAAACTTAAAATGCCAAAATCATGAGTTATAACCCACAAAAATTGCAAATTGAAGTAGTCATAATTATTTGTCATTGGATTGAATGAACGATAGTAGGCAAAAATCGCGTGTTATAATTCATGAGAATCATGAAAATTAAAGTTCACACAATTTATTGCTAAATGATCAAAATGAAGAACATTGAGAAAAGTCATGGACTAGCCTATGAAAGTCATAAATTTTTAAGTATGCATAATTATTTTCCATTGGGTTGAAGACTAAGAAATTATGAAAATCATGGGTTATAGCCTATGAAAATTGTGAATTTTTGATATACAAAAATTTAATTCCAACATGTTGAAGCTATTGAAATAAACTAAAATCATAGATTATAACCCATTAAAATTGGGGATTTTGAATTACATGTAATTACTTCTTATTGGGATGAATCAAACAAAAAATTCCAAAATCAAGAGTTATAACCAACAAAAATCACCAATTTTGAAGAAAGCATAATTAATTTTCAGAGGGTCGAATGAATGGTAATGGATAAAAAATCTCAGTTTAAAATCATGTAAATCATGAAAATTGAAGATCCAAAACTATTGAAAATAAACTAAAATTGTAGGTTATAGTAATCATAATCGCAAATTTTGAAGTAAGTATAATTACTTTTTATTGGGATGAATCGAACATCAAATGCAAAAATCATGGCTTATAACCCACCAGAATCAAGAATTTTGAGTAGTCATGATATCTTGTCACTAAGTTTAATGGATGATAAAGGAAAAAAATGTTGGGTTATAATTAATGAAAATAAAAAAAATTAAAGTTCGGGCAATTATTGCTAAATGGTCGAAATGAACAAAATTGAGAAAAATCATGGACTATAGGCCATAAAAGTCATGAATTTTTTAGTACGCATATTTATTTTCCATTTGGTTGAATAAAAAATTACAAATATTGTGGTTATAACCCATGAAAACCATGAATTTTTGATAAATGAAAATTTAATTCTCCCTGGCCAAAACTATTGAATAAATTAAAATCGTGGCTTATAGCCCATGAAAATAATAAAATTTTGAAGTACCTATAACTTGTTATAGGGACAAATTGAACATAAAATGCCAAAATCGTGGGTTATAACTGTAACGCCAACCAAAATCATATCCGGTATTAATTCAGATTTTGATACTAACCAAGTTGGCCAAAAGTCCCAAAACCAACTGCCTCGTATCTTGACCAAGCCAAGTCTTCATCATGAGTTTGGACTCAAGTTAGTGAGTCAACAGAATCACCCAATGGTTTAGAGAGCTTAGTTTAGTGCTTAAGTGAGTTATTAGTTTCGAGTAGCATTGTTGATATTAGAAAGTTGGGGAAATTAAGGTTGGGGGTTGAATGGAGATTGAGGGAGAGTGAAGATTTTAACGAAGAAGGAGAACCAGAGGGTAGAGCTCAACCTAGAAATCTAATCCAATGCCTTAGACCCCCAACCAATATAAGTTTTTTTTTTTTTTTTCATGCTCTCTCTTCCTTTGTTTCAATCTCAGATCAAAGCTCATGCTTTTAATTATTTCATTTCAGATCCAAGTTGGTATCTTTCTCCAAAATGCGAAGGAAAAGCTCGGAAATCAAACGACATCTCTGAAGGCAAGCATCTCTTGTACACCTTAATTATATCAGTCATCTAAGACATTTTTTTGATCATGTACTAGTAATGTTTGCACATTTTGATTTATGGGCTTTCTTGGATCTAGCTATTTTTATCATAAAAATATATATATGTGTGGATAATACCGAAATAGTGTAATTTCTCTATGGAGTCTGATGGTTTGATCTCAAGCTAATTGCAAATGTCTCCCATTATGAATGTAAGAAATGGGTAATCTATGGAATAGGGAATATTCAAGGTATGTATTAGTAGAAATCAATAAGTTTCAAAAGACTGAAATTGCCAGGTACATCGCTGACACTCACCTAACTAGTGCCTGCGCTGCATCGAGTTTGAGCTCAATTTAAAAGGCTGACTAAGTCAATTGGACACATGGTGAGTTAGCCAACACTGACTCACCCAACACTGGCGCTCATGATTTACTTAGCACTTGCGCTCAACCTATAACCTTGGTGATTTCTAATTATTTGCATATTTTGAGTTTTTGACTTTTGATTTCACTTCTGTCTTCTTCATATGTTTCCTGGAAGTGGAGATTACCTACATCTAAGAGGATTTGTAGATAGTTTTGGATTTGAAGAAGTATTGGGGTTTTTCTGAAAACTCCTGTACGCTAGTTTTTTTTGGGTAAATATGCATTTTTGGATGCTGAACTTCTGTGACATGTTTTCTGAGGTTTGGTATGTCTGTTATGATGTTGATAATGTGTTGAGATAGTATACATCACCTGACTTAGATGATTTAGGTGGTTGACTATGCTTTTGCTGTACATGAAGGATGAAACAGGTATTTATGAATTTTGGACATATTATATTGGACCATGATTTCAGGCTCACTCGTGCGTGAGGTAGAGACCTACCTTGTGATTATTAGTTGCCCGAATGAGATATTACCAATTAGTATACTTGATAGAGAATTTGTGTTTTAATCTTGTTTGCATGTCTAATATTCGTTTAACTTTGTTGATCTATATTACCAGTTAGTATACTTGACAGGGAATTGGTATTTTAATTTTTTTTTGCATGTCTGATTTCATTTTCTTTGAGCTCCCAGACATAGAGGCACTCTGATTGAGTATTAGGAGATATCATCATATGTACTGGTATCAGATGTCATGAAAGTATGTTCTCCATATGTTGAGATTCGCAGGATTAGTGCGTAAGATTTCATGTATAGCAAGTTAAGAAAAATTAATCCATTGGGTTAATTTCACGGGACCAAACCTTCAGAGCCATGTGGGTCAAATAGTTGCATTTTGTTAGACATGGTGTGCTGTTTCTCCTATGAGAAATCAGCGGATCCCAAGTGAAACACATACTCTTCGAAGATCTTTCCAAATATGATAAGATAATATAACATGAAATCTGCATTGGATCGAGGAAGTGATATGCAATATGGATTCTATCCAATCGAAGTTCTGATGTGATTTTTTGCATGAGTAGTATCCAGTTAGTGAAGATCACTAGGGCTTGTGTGTTTGGATATTTTTATCAGTTTTAGCATTCCTGTTTTGTCAAGTTATTTTCTTGTACTTGTTCACATGTGTTTTATTATCTTGGGCATATGCATCTCTTTCCGCTGCTTGATCATTTCCTTATCTATTATTGATGTTTGATCTTGAGAGTATATTCCCTAAAATATACTTTTGTTATCTTCATTTCTTTTCTCTCTCGATGCTTGCTGTGGGTTGCTTGCCTAACGACCCATGGACTTGTTTTTCTTTCTTCTCTAGGTTATGCTATTATTTCTATGGATCAGATTAGGCGAGTTAGATAGTTTTACCCTTCAGTTGCATTGGTGAGTGGTTATTTTTATAGTTTTACACCTGAGTTGAGTTTTGTTTAGATAGTGGCTCCCTTATCTTCTGTTTTGTACTAGAATCACTCTGAAAGTTACATGTGCTCTAACGTTGTGTTTTTACCAATTTTGACTACCTCTACTACACAATTTACTACTTTGCCCTTATATTTTTTGTGGATTAGCTAGATAGATGCTTAAGTGTGTGCATAAGGACCTATTTGACTCGGTTCTTGTGTACACACTGCTGATCGAGTTGCATCTCCATATTAGCATTTTGGGACACTGGGCATGACAATAACACAAAAAATTAGGAATTTTGAAGCAGTCATAACTAATTGTCATTTTATCAAATGAATGATAATGGACAAACATCTCGAGTTAATCCTTGAATATCGCAACAATTAAATTTCACACAATTAGTTCCTAAATGGTTGAAACAAACAAAATTTTAAAAAAATCATGGACTAAATCCCATGAAAACTATAAATTTTTAACCACACATAATTATTTCCCATTTGGTCAAGCCCATACATAAAAATTTGGGGTTATAAGCTCATAAATCATGAATTTTAAACTCTGTAAAAATTATTTTTCATTTGGTCGAAATGAAAGGAAATGAAAAAATTGTAGATTACAACTCATGACTCATGAATTTTAAATTCAAAAACATTATTTGCGGTTAGGCCAAAATAAACGAAATTGGACAAAAATAATTGGTAGTAGCTCATGAAAATGGTAATTTAAAACTCTAAAAATTATTAGCTACTAGGTCAAAATGAATGTTTGGACAAAAATTGTGTGTTATAGCTCATAAAATCCATGTATTTTGAACTCCAAAAATTATTTTCCATTGGCATGAACTGAATGAAAATGAAAAAAAATTGTGGGTTATTACTCATGAAATCGTGAATTTTAAACTCCATAAAATTATTTTCCATTAGGTCAAAACTAATGAATAGCTCATTAAAACAAGAATTTAAAACATCGTAAAATTATTTTTCGTTGGGTTGTAATGAACAACATTGAACAAAAACTGTGGGTAATAATTCATGAATCATTAAATTTAAAATCAAAAATGTTATTTTCCATTGGTTCAATACAAATGAAATTGGAAAAAAATAATGGGTTATGGCTCATGAAATCGGTAATTTTTTACTCCAAACTTTTTCTTGCAATTAGGTCGAAATGAACTAAATCGGGCAAAAATCGGGTGTTACAACTCACGAAATTGGAAATTTTGAACTTTGAAAAATTATTTGTCATTGGATTGAAATGAATAAAATGCTCAAATATCACGGATTATTGCTCATAAAATTGTGAATTTGGAACTCCATAAAATAAGTTTCCGTTGGGTCAAAACAAATGAAAAATGTACAAAAATCATAGGTTGTAGCTCATTAATTTGTGAATTTTAAACTCCGTCTTACTTTCCATTGAGTTGAAACAAATGAAAATAGACAATAACAATGGGTTATATAGCTCATGAATGAAGAGTTTTAAACTCTAAAAAATTATTTGCCATGAGATCAAAACAAATGACAATGGACAAAAGTCATAGGGTAAAGCTCATAAAATTGTGAATTTTACACTCCATAAAATTATTTTTCATTGAGTTAAAACAAATGTTAATGGACAAAAGTTTTAGTTTATAGCTCATCACATGTGAACTTTAAGTTCTAAAACTTATTTACCATTTGGTAAAAACTAACAAAATTGGACAAGATCGAGTTATAGCTCATGAATTGTTAATTTACAACTCCATATAATTATTTGTTTTTTGGTCGATATGAATGAAATGGACAAAAATCTTGTGTTATAGATCATTAAATCATCAATTTAAACATTGAAAATTTTATTTTTCATTGGGTTATAGCTTAAGTTGTGAATTTTGAACTCTTTAAAATTATTTTCTATTGGGTTGAAAGGAACAAAAACGGACAAAAAGTATGGGTTATAGCTTATGAAATTGTGAAATTTGAGCTCTGTAAAATAATTTTCTATTAGGACAAAAATTATGGGTTATAGTTCACGATATCTTAAATTTTAAACTCTAAAATTTCTTTTGCCAGATCAAAATGAACAAAAATAGACAACTATTATTGGTTATAGCTCTTGAAATCTTGAACTATAAAGTTTAAAAAATCACTTTTCATTGGGCCAAAATGAGCAAAAATGGAAAAAAAAAATCACAAGTTATAGTTGATGAAATCATGAATTTTAAACTCTAGAGACTTGTTTGCCATTGGATCAAAATAAAAAAAGGATAAAAAAATCATTGGTCATAGCCCACAAAATCTTGAATTTTAAACTCTGAAAATTATTTTCCATTAGATACAAATAAATACAAATGGAAAGAAATTGTAGGTTATAACTCATGAAATTAGGTAATTTGAAAAGTTACTTACTATTAGTCGGAATGAGCAAAATTGGACAAAACTTATGTGTTATATTTCATAACATTGTTAATTTTAAACTCTAAAAAATTATTTGATGCTAGAAGGAAACAAATGGAATTGGAAATATATGTGTGTTATAGCTCGTAAAAACGTTAAGTTTTAACTTTGAAAAATTATTGGATCAAAATAGCTGAAATTGGAGAAAAATCATGACTAGCTTATGAAATCATGAATTTTTAGCTTAGAAAAATTATTTGCCATTGGATTGGAACAAAAAAAGAATAAAATCATGGATTTTAGCTCATTAAATCGTTAATTTTGAACTCTAAAAAATTATTTGCTATTAGTTTTAAACGAATGAAATTTTAAAATATCGTTTGTTATAGCTCGTGAATTCATTAATTTTGAACTCTAAAAGTTCTTTGCCATGAGGTTGAAATGAACATAATTATTCAAAAATCTTCTCTTATAGCTTAGGACATGTGAATTTTGAACTCTAAGAAACTATTTATTATTGGACCAAAGTAAAGAAAAATGGAAAAAAAATGGGGAGTTATTGCTCATGAAATCATTAATTCTGAACTCCATATAATTAATTTCAAAATAGGTCAAAAATGAATGATTGAAAAAAAATGTGATTGAAAAAAAATGTTATAGCTCATGAAATCATAAATTTTAAACTCTAAAATTTATTTTCCATTTGATCAAAAGAACAAAAACAAAAAAAAAAGAATCATGGGTTATAGTACGTGAAATCTTGAATTTTAAACTTTGTAAAATTGTTTTGCATTTTGTTAAAACTAATAAAAATAGACAAAACTTATTGGTTATATCTCATGAAATGTTAAAATATTAAACATCATTAAATTATTTTCTATTGGGTTGAAATGTACAAAAATGGATAAAAATAGATAAAAGCCGTGGCTTATGTAGCTCATGAAATGTTGATTTAAAGTCAAAAACAATATTTGCCAATGGGTTAAAACAAATTAAATTGGACGAAAATTAAAGGTTGTATCGCAAGTCAAAATGAATGAAATTGGACAAACATTGTGTTATAACTCATGGAATCATGAAATTTGAACGCTCAAAAATTATTTTCCATTAGATCAAAACAAGCAAAAATGGACAAAAAATGATGGTTAAAACTCATGAAATTTTGATTTTCAACTTTGTAAATTCTTTTTACCATCGAGTCAAAACAAAAAAAGACAAATATTTTTGAAAACTCTATTAAACATTTTTTGATTGAGTCAAAACAAATGAAAATGGAACCAAACTGTTGGTTATATAACTCTTGAATCAAGAGTTTTGAACTCTAAAAAACTATTTGCCTCTGGACCAAAACTATTAAAATAGGACAAAAATTGTGGCTTATATAACTCATGAAATGGTCTCTAGAATAATTTTCTATTAAGGCAAAATAAACAATAATGGACAAAAATCTTGGTTTACATGATGAATTGTGAATTTCAAACTCAAAAAACTTATTTACCCTTGGGCAAAATGAATAAAATTGGATAAAAATCATGCATTATAGCTTAGAAAGTTGTTAATTTTGACCTCTATAAAATTATTACTATTAGGTTGAAATGAACAAAATTAGACAATAATCTAGTGTTATAGCTCATGAAATCATGAACTTAATACTCTAAAAAAAATAAATTTTCATTGGATTGAAATGAATAAAATTTGAAAAAATTGCATGGTTAATACCTCAGGAAATCATGAATTTTGAACTTTGTAAATTTGTTTTCTATTTGGATACGAGCTTATAAATTAGAAATTTTAAACTCTATAAAATTATTTTTTATTAGGTCAAACAAATTAATATGGAAAAAAATCATGGGTTATATAGTTCATGAAATTAAGAGTTTTAAACTCCAAAAAACTATATGTGATTCGATCAAAATGAATAAATATGGACAAAAATCGTGTGCTATGGCTAATTAAATAGTGAATTGTGAACTTCAAAAAACTGTTAGCCATTGGATCAAAATGAATGAAAAAGGAAAAAAACTTCATGGATTATAGTTATTAAAATTATTAATTTGACCTCTCAAAAATTATTTGCTACTAAGTCAAAATGAAAAAAATTTGACAAAAAGCCACGCATTATAGCCTAGGAATCATTAATTTTGAACTCTAAAAAATATTTGTTATTAGGTTGAAAGGAGCAAAATTTTAAAAAATATGTGTTATAGCTAATGAAATCATTAATTTTAAACTGATAAAAATCATTTGCCAATAGATTAAAATGAACAAAATTGGTCAAATATCATGTGTTATTAGCTCATGAATATATGAATTTTGAATTGAGAATAATTATTTGCCTTTGGATTGAAACGAAGAAAAGTGGGCAATATTTATGGGTTTGGCTCATTAATTTGCAAATTTTAACTCTAAAAAATTATTAATCATTGGATCGAAATAAAAAATAAATTGGATACATATCATAGATCATAACTCATGAAATTGTGAAATTTAAACTCCAAAAAATTATTTGCTATTAGGGAAAATGAGCACAATTGGGGAAAACATCTTGTGTTATATCTCATAACATTGTGAATTTTGAACTTTTAAAAAATATTTATAATTGGATCAAAGCGAACAAAATGAACAAAAACAATGTGTTATAGCTCATGATATTTATAATTGGATCAAAGTGAACAAAAAAGAACAAAAAAAACATGTGTTATAGCTCATGAAATCATTAATTATGAACTTCAGAAAATGATTTGTCTTTGGATCGAAATAACAAAAATGGAAAAAATCTTGGGTTATAGCACCTGAAATTATCAATTTTGAACTCAATAAAATTTGTTTGCAGTAGTCTAAAACTAATAAAAATGGAAAAAATAATGGCTTATAGTTCATGAAATTGTGAATTTTAAACTCTATAAAATTATTTTACATTATGTCAAAAAGAACAAAAATGGAAAACAATTGTGGGTAGCTCATGAATCGTGAATTATAAAGTCAAAAACATTATTCGCCATTGGGTCAAAACATTTTGAATTGATAATAATTATTTGCCTTTGGATTAAAATGAAGAAGAATGAAAACAATTTATGGGTTTAGCTCATTAATTTGTGAATTTTAACACTAAAAATTTATTAATCATTGGATTGAAATAAAAAATAAATTGGATAAATATCATAGATCATAGCTCATGAAATTGTTAAATTTGAACTCTAAAAAACTATTTGCTATTCGGAAAATATGAGCACAATTGGGGGGGAAACTTTGTGTTATATCTCATGACATTGTGCATTTTGAACTTTTAAAAAATATTTTCCATTGGATTATAGCTCATGAAATTGTGAACTTTAAACTCCATAAAATTATTTTCCATTGGATCGAAATAAATGAAAATGTACAAAAACCATGGGTTATATAGCTCATGAATCAAGAATTTTAAACTCTACAAAAATTTTCTATTATATAAAAATGAATTAAAATAGACAAAAATCATGATTTATACCTTGGCTTATAACTCGTGAAATCGTTATTTTTGAGCTCTGTAAAATTATTTTTCATTGGATCGAAATTAACAAATATGGGAAAAACCTTGGCTTATAGCTCATGAATTAAAACTCAAAAGATTTACTTACCATTGGGTCAAAATAAATAAAATTGGACAAAAATTATGGGTTATAGCTCATGAAATCATAAAATTTTAATTATATAAAATTATTTGCTATTAGGTTGAAATGAATGGAATTGGATAACAATCTTCTGTAATAGCTTATGAAATCATGAATTTAATACCGTGAAATTTTATTTTTTATTGATCGAAATGAAATAAATTGGAAAAAAATCATAATTTACACCTCATGAAATCATGAATTTGAATTTCTCGTAAAAATGTTGTGCATTGACTTAAAATGAATAAAATAATTAAAAGTTATGGGTTATAGCTCATGAAATCTTTAATTTTTAACTCCATAAAAATATTTTCCATGGGATCGATCTGAATGAAAATGAAAAAAATCATGGGTTATAGTTCATGAAATCATGAATTATATACTCCAAACTTTTTTGCCATTGGATCAAAATAAATAAAAATGGATAAATATCGTGAGTTAGAGCTCATGAAATTGTTCATTTTAGACTCCAAAAAATTATTTGCCTTTGTATCAAAACAAATGAAAGGGGATAAGAATTCTGGGTTATAGCTTATGAAATTTATAATTTTGAGCTCTGAAAAATTATTTTCTATTAGGCGAAAATGAACGTAACTAGACATAACTGTGTGTTTACCTCATGAAATCATTATTTTAAACTTAGAAAAATTATTTTATATTAGGTAAAAAAGAAGCAAATTAGAAAAAAAAATGTGTGTTATAACTCATGAAAATGTCAATTTTAAACTCTAAAAAATTATTTGAGATTGGATTGAAATGGGAAAAGACAAAATTATTGTTTTTAGTTCATTAAATCCTGAATTTTAAACTTTGAAAAATTATTTACCATTGGATCTAAATGAAAAACATTGTACAAAAATCATGGGTCATAGTTTAGGAAATCATTAATTTTGAACTGCGAAAATTGTTTGTAAATGAACATAATTGGCCAAAAATTTTGTGGTATAGCTCATGAAATTTGGGATTTTGAAATTTAAAAAAGCATTTGTCATTGGATCGAAATGAACAAAAATAGACAAAAATCTTGGGTTATAGCTCACGAAATTGGTAATTTTAAACTCCATAAACTTATTTACAATTAGGTTTAAATGATAGAAATTTGAAAAACAATTATGTTATAGTTCATGAAATCATGTTTGGACGCTGTAAAATTATTTTCCTTTGGTTCAAAGTGAACAAAAAAGGACATAAATCATGGATTATAGCTCATGAAATCATAAATTTTGAACTCCTAAAATTATTTTCCATCGGGTTCAAATGAACAAAAATGGTCAAAATTATAGGGTTATAGTCATGAAAATGTGAGTTATAGCTCACAAATTTGTGAATTTTGGCCTTCGTGAAATTATTTGCCAATGGGTCAAAATGAATAAAAATATCCAAAAATCGTAGTTTATAGCTCATAAAATCGTGTGTTTATTAGCCTTCACAAAATTATTTGTTAATAGGTCGAAACGACTACATATGTTCAAAAATCGTGGGCTAATAATGGGGAGCGACGTGAGGGCTTCGAACTGGAGGTGAGGAATCGTTGACGACTTTGCATAATGGAGATAAATTCCATGATAAACAGTAATCAGTGTTACTATTCCACTCACGAACAATAACCAGTTTTACTATTTGCTGTGAATAGTGATATCGCTACACTTCACCCGCAAACAGTGACAATTTTTGGGGTTTTTTTGGAGGGGAGATGAGTTGTGGAAATCAAGAAAGATAATTGGAAGAGGATTTTGATAGGTACTAAGCTTCACACCTAGGGGCTTCACACCCTAAAAATGGGCTTCACACCCGGGCTTCACACCCTTATTGCACCTCACATGCTAATAAGCAATTCACATGCTCAATATCAAACTTAATTTTTTTATAGCACACGAAATCATGATTTTTCGGTCTCCACAAAATTATTTACCAAAGAATTAAATCAATAAAATAACTAAAAATTGTGGGTTATCGATTATGAAATTGTGAACTTGGCCTTCATGAAATTATTTGTTAATGTGTTAAAATGACTAAAGATGGCCAAAAAACATGGGGTTATAGGTCATGAAATCGTGAATTTTAGCCTCCACAAAATTATTTGCCAAAGAATAGAAACAACTAAATATGAGCAAAAGTTATCGGATATAACTCAGGAAATCATGCTTTGTGGCATCTATGAAATTATTTGCCAAAGAATTAAAATAATTAAAAATGACTAAAATTATGAGTTATAGCTCACAAAATTGTGAATTTTGGCCTACGTGAAATTATTTTCCAACAAGTTAAAACAAATAAAAATAATAAAAAAATTATGAGTTGCACACAAATTTGTGAATTTTGGCTTACGCAAAATTATTTACCAACATGTCAAACTGAACAAAAATAGCCATAAATTGTGGGTTGATTTTTAGCATCTGTGAAATCATTTGCCAAATAATTGGAATAAGTAAAAATGGCTAAATATTATAGCTCATGAAATTTTAATTTTTGACATCCATGAAAGTATTTGCCAATTGGTCAAAATAACTAAAAATGGCAAAAAATCAGGGGTCATAGAATCATGAACTTTAGCCTCTGCAAAATTATTTGTCAATAGATAGAAACAAAAAAATATGGCCAAAATTTGTTGGTTATAAATCACAAAGTTGTGATTTTTAGCATTCGCGAAATTATTTGCCAAAAAAAATAATAAAACAACTAAAAATATCCAAAAACACGAGTTATAGCTCAAAAAATTGTGAATTTTAGCCTCTGCGAATATATTTGCCAACGGGTCAAAATAAATAAAAATAGCTAAAAATCATGGGTTAGCCATGAAACCTTGAATTTTAGCCCCTACGAAATTATTTACCAAAGAATTGAAACAATTTAAAATGCCCATTAATTATGGGTTATAGCTCAAGAAATGGTGAATTTTAGCCTTCACAAAATTATTTGCCAACGGGTTGAAACGACTACAAATTTCTAAAAATTAGGGATTATAGCTCATGAAATCGTGAATTTTGACCTACATGAAATTATTTGCCAATAGGTCAAAACAATAAAAAAGGCCAAAAATCATAGTTTATAACTCATGAAATCGTGAATTTTGGCCATCACGAAGTGATTTATCAATGTGTCAAAATGACTAAATATAGCCACATATCATTGGTTATACATCTCAAGAAATTGTGATTTTTGGTCTCTATGAAATTTGTAGCCTAAAATTATCAAACTAAAAATGGCCAAAAATCATGGGTCGTGGCTCACAGAATTATAAACTTTGGCCTTCGCTAACTTATTTACCAATAGCTGAAACAACAAAAAATGGCCAAAAAATGTGGATTATAGCTCATGAATTTATGATTTTTTGCCTCCATGAAATTATTAACCAAAGAATTGAAATAACTAAATATGGCAAAAAAATGATGGGTCATAAAACCGTGACTTTCGGTGTCTCTGAAATTATTTGCCAACAAATTAAAACAACTAAAAACAGCCAAAAACCATGAATTATAGCTCATGAAATTGTGAATTTTGGCCTGCACAAAATTATTCACCAAAAGCTTGAAATGAAAAAAAAAGTAAAAAATACTGAGTTATAGCTCATGAAATTTTGATTTGTGTCTTTCAGAAAATTATTTTCTAAATAATTGAAACAACTAAAAATGGCCAAAAAAATATATGTTATAGCTCATGAAATCATGATTTTTGACTTGTCCGAAACTATTAGCCAACGGGTCAAATATACTAAAAATGGCAAAAAGCGGGGGTTATAGCTCAAAAAATAGTGAATTAGGCGTTTGCGAAATTTTTTGCCAACGCATTGAAATGTCAAAAAGGCCAAAAATCATATTTTAAAGCTTATGAAATCATGAATTTTGCCCTTCATCAAATTATTTGCCAATGGGTCGAAACTGTTAAAAATTTTGCTAAAAATTATGAGTTGTACCTCATGAAATCATGATTTTTAGCCTTTATGGAATTATTTGCCAAAGAATTAAAACGGCTGAAAATGTACAAAAATTATGGGTCATCGCTCACAAAGTTGTGATTTTTACCATCTGCGAATTATTTGCCAAAGAATTAAAACAACTAAATATGGCTAAAAATCGTGAGTTAGAGCTCACGATATTGGAATTTTGACCTCCATGAAGTTATTTGGTAAAGAATTAAAATAACAAAAATTGGCCAAAAATCAAGGGTTATAGCTCATGAAATTGTAAATTTTGGCTTTCGTGAAATTATTTATAAATGGGTCGAAATGACTAACATGACCAAAAATCGAGGTTGTAACTAATGAAATTGTGAATTTTAAACTCCGTTAAATTATTTGCCAATGGGTCGAAATGACAAAAAAGGCCAAAAATTATGAAATCGTGAATTTTGGCCTTTACAAAACTATTTGTCAATGGGTTGAAACGACTAAATATGGCCAAATATCATGGGTTATATAGCTCACGCAATTGTGATTTTTGGTCTTCACAAAATTATTTGCCAAAAAACTTTAAACAACTAAAAATGGCTAAAAACCATAGGTTATAGCTCCTGAAACTGTGAACTTTAGCCTTCGTAAAATTATTTGCCAATGAATGACTAAAAATGGTAGAAAAACATATGTTATAGCTCATGAAATCATGAATGTTGGCCTACACGAGATTATTTACTAAGGAATTGAAACAACTAAATATGGCCAAAAAATTGTGGGTTATAGCTTCATGAAATATTGATTTTTGGCATCCGAAAAATTATTTGTCAATTAATAGAACAACAAAAGTTGGCCCAAAATCATGAGTTATTGCTCACAAAATTATGAATTTTGACCTTCATGAAATTAGTTGCTAAATGATCGAAATGAATAAAAATGGCCAAAAATTATGGGTATAGCTCACGAAATCTTGATTTTTGGCCTCCAAGAAATTATTTGCCAAGGAATTGAAACGTATAACTCATAAAATTGTGATTTTTGGCATGCACAAAACTTTTAGCCAAGGGTCAAAATGACTAAAAATGGCTAAAAATTGGGGGTAATTGCTCATGAAATCGTGAATTTCAGCCTCCACGAAATTATTTACTAACAGGTCAAAATAACAAAAGGGCCAAAAAATAAAAGTTATAGCTCACGAAATTGTGATTTTTGACCTCCGTGAAATTATTTTCCAAAGTATTGAAATGGTAAAAAATGGCCATAAAAGTGAGTCATTGCTCACGAAATTGTAACTTTTGACCTCAAAAAAATTATTTGCCAAGAACTGGAAACGACTAAAAGTAGCCAAAAAATCATAGATTATAACTCGTGAAACTGTGATTTTTGGCCTCCACTAAATTATTTGTCAAAAAATTGATACAACTAAAAATGGCCAAAATTTGTGGGTTATAACTCACAAAATTATAAAATTTAGCCTCCATGAAATTATTTACCAACAGGTTGGCACGAGTAAAAAAGGTTAATAATCATAGGTTAAACCTCATGCAATCTTGATTTTTGGCCTCCATGAAATCATTTGCTGAATGATTGAAACAACTATGTACGGTGAATAATTGTGGGTCATAGTTAAACAAATTATGATTTTTGGGATTCGTGAAATTATTTTCCAAAGAATGAAAACAACTAGAAATAGCTAAAAAAACATGAGTTATTAGTCATGAAATTGTGAATTTTAGTCTCCACAAAATTATTTGCTAATAAGTCAAAACAAATAAAAATGGTAAGAAATCATAATTGATAGCTCATGAAATCATGAATTTTGGTCATCACGAATTATTTGCCAATTGATTAAAATGACTAAAATGGTGAAAAAATCTGAGTTGTTGCTCACAAAATGGTAAATTTTGCCCTCCATGAAATTATTTGAAAATATTTGCCAAAAAATTAAAAATTATGAGTTATAGTTCACGGAATCATGACTTTTAGGGTCTGCAAAATTATTTGTTGAAGAATTAATAACTAAAAATAGACAAAAATATTGAGTTATTGCTCCCAAAATTGTAAATTTTAGCCTCTGCAAAATTATTAGCTAACGGATCGGAACTAATAAAACTGGACAAAAATCGTAAGTTACAGCTCATGAAATCGTGAATTTCAGCCTTTGCAAAATGATTTACCAAAGAATTGAAAAACCAAAATATGGCAAAAAATTGTGAGTTATAGCTCATGAAATCGTAATATTTGGCGTTAACATAATTATTTGCCAAAGAATTAAAATGATTAAAAAAGGCTAAAATGTGGATATAGCTCACAAAATTGTGAATTTTGGCCTCCGCAAAATTATTTAAGAATTGATCAAAATGAATAAAAGTGACCAAAAACCATAGTTTATAGCTTATGAAATCATAAATTTTGGCCTTCACAAAATTATTTATCGATGGGTTGAAATGACTAAATATGGCCAAAAATCATGGGTCAGCATATGAAATCATGGTTTTTAGCCTCCATGAAATGTTTTGCCAAATATTTAAAACAACTAAAAACCGTGGGTTATAGCTCTTGAAATTGTGATTTTTGGCCTCCACGAAATTATGTGTGAAAGTATTAAAACAACTAAAAATGACCCAAAAAGTGAGTTATAGCTCACAAAATTGTGGATTTTGACCTGCACAATTATTTGCCAACAGCTTGAAATGACTAAAAATGCCAAAAATCATAGATTATAGTTCAAGAAATGATGAAGTTTGGTCACCATAAATTTATTTGTAAACGGGTCAAAACAACTAAAAATTATGGGTTATAGCTCATGAAATCATGATTTTTTTCCTCCATGAAATTATTTATTAAGGAATTGAAGCAACTAAAAATGAGCAAAAATCATGGGTTATAGGTTATGAAATCATGAAGTTTGGCTTTTGTGAAATTATTTGCCAAAGAATTGCAACAACTAAAAGTGGTAAAAAATCAAGAGTTATAGCTCATGAAATTGTGAACTTTAGCCTCAACAAAATTATTTGCTATCGAATTGAAACAATATAGCAAAAACTTATTGATTATAGCTCAATAAATCGTGATTTTTAGCGTCTGAGAAATTATTTGCCAAGGTATTAAAAAACTAAAAATGGCCAAAAATTATGAGTTATAGCTCATCGAATTGTCATTTTTGGCCACCATGAAATTAATTGTCAACGGGTCAAAGTGACTAAATATGGCCAAAAACCATTGGTTATAGCTCACAAAATCATGATTTTTGGTGTCCACACAATTATTTGCCAAAGAATTGAAGTATCTAAAAGTGGCCAAAATCGATGGTTATAGCTCATGTGATTATGAGCTTTGGCCTTTTCGAAATTATTTGCCAATGGGTTGAAATGACTAAAAATGGTCAAAAAACGAGGGTTATAACTCATGAAATTGTGAAGTTTGGGTTCTAAGAAATTATTTGCCAAAGAATTGAAACAATTGAATATGGCCAAAAATTATGGGTTTTAGGTCACAAAATCATGACTTTGGGCATCCGTAAAATTATTTGCCAAAGAAAAAATGAAAAATAGCAAAAAATTGTGAGTTATAGTCCACAAAATTGTGAATTTTAGATTATGCAAAATTATTTTCCAACAAGACAAAATTAATTTAAAAAAAAGGCTAAAACTTATGAGTTATAGCTCACGAAATTGTGTATTTTGGCCTCCGTGAAGTTATTATTGCCAACATGTCGAAATGAATAAAAATGATCATAAATTGTAGATTATAGCTCACAAAATCTTTATTTTTGGCATCAGCGAAATTATTTGCTAAATAATTGAAATAATTAAAAATAGCCAATTATTGTGGGTTATGCCTCATGAAGTTTTAAATTTTGGCCTCTACAAAATTATTTGCCAACTAGTCAAAATGACTAAAAATGGCAAAATTATCGGGGTCATGAAATCGTGAATTTTGGCATCCGCAAAATTATTTGCTAACGAGTCTGTAGGCAATAAAAATTGCCTTAATCCTCGTACGACAACTTGGGACAAGCAAAAGAGCCTAAGGGTCCATCTGAGT
>JBAKGM010000326.1:44665347-44688084 GCA_037177215.1 Asparagus racemosus
CGGTTATTAGCAGGGTATTTATTCATATAAAATGGGTAATGAGGGTATTAATTTGTAATTAAAATGTGATAATCAGTGTCCATAAGTAGGCCAGTGCGGCATCAGACTAGCCCAGAATCAGCCTGCCGATTGATTCTTTCTCTCTCCTACACACTTGGAGGAAACCCCGGACAATTACTCAGCGGGGACATCACCCATTAAGGGTTAATTTTTCATCCGGCTCAATTTATTTGGGCCTCAAAAATACTCCAAAAACGTATATGAGTATAAACTGTTTCCTATTTTGTCGAGGAATTATTTTCATAAAATATTCTTAAGGATAACTCGATGACCTCCAAACGGGTATATGAGGATAAACTAATCCCTAAAACTCCAGTAAACATATGAGTATAAACGGTGTTGATGTCGATCAACGCGTCGTCACTGAACAATTCGCCGATCAATGGTTGGATTCCCGAAAAAGTTTCGTGTCGGTCAACGCGTCGCAGCCGAAGAATTCGCCGATCAACGGTTAGATTCTGAACAAATTTTGACACCAAGCATCGCGTTGCAACGAAGAATTCCCCAATTAATGGAGGAGTCTCGGAAAAAGTTTGATGGTCAGTCAAACGACAACTCACCAATACGAGTCAAAAAACAAATGAACTCAATCACCAGCGTTAGTTCAAGATTCTGACAACGGTCAGACAAAAAATGCAGCACTGTGATACTTTCAGCTATCCTACAAAGCACTGGAGAATCTGGAAGGATTGGAGGAGTCAAATTCTGAAGATTATCTCATGTTTCATTATACCTACTGAAGGTTGGGGCCTATCATATCCAAAGTATCTCAGGCTCATCTAAAAAAGATCGAGACTAATACACTTCAGAGGGGGTATCTGTAGGCATTAAAAATTACCTACAAGTGCCCGAACGTGACTCATGACGATGTATTGGCAATCGACAACCCATCCGACGATACGACCAAGAACCGCTGACGACGTAATCACGCCGCAAGACACACAAAGCGAGTCGACAAACACATGAAGCGGATCGGTGAGTCGAGCAAGTCAGCGAAGCGACGAATCATGGAATAAATCCAACGGCGAAGCTTCAGATCAGTGAGTATTGATGAGACGGAATCAACCAGACTCAAACGTCGACGAGACAGAATCAACCAGACTCGAACGTCGACGAAACTAAGTCAAGTGAACTCTAGAATCGACAAGACAGTCAACCAGACTCAGGAATCGAGGCGATCAGATAAACCGGGCTCAAAAAAATCGCCGGAACAGGGCTACAAGGGCTCGGGGGCCGAGACAGCTCAGCCTTAGCCGAGACTAGCTCGGCCAACGCCGAGACACCTCGGCCTTGGTCGAGACACCTCAGCCTTGGTCGAGACACCTCGGCCAAGAATGAAAAGACTCGGCCTTGGCCGAGACTGGCTCGGCCAAGGCCGAGCCACAAGGCTTCAGCAGACCCCCAAACCCCCCCCCCCCCTTTGCCTATAAATAGAGGGGGGTCTCATTTGCACCGGCTAGCAATTTTCTTCAGATCTGGAATTTTTTGCACAGAGGTCAACCTTTTTCTAGCACAGATCTGAGTTTTCTTCCACAGGCAAAATTCAGATCTAGATGTCTTGCATGCGAAGAACTCGTCTCAACTCAGATCTACGCAGCAAGCAAGGGAATTGACGCGGATCCAGGTCACATCTACAAAATCCACCCTCTAGATTAAGCTTTGTCTTAATCTCAGGGTTTGTGCGTGATTTCGCTTGGTCGATCTCACCCACTCTGGCGATAATATCCTTCGTGAGCTGATCCCCGTCGGTGGTTATTTCCTTCGTGAAATAATCCCCACAGATCTATAGTTCTCGCATCTGGATCTAATCGTGTGGTAGTCCATGGACAGAACAGAGTCCCCGGCACAGGCCAAGATCCCACACAAGCGAGGATCCGACGAACGGATCCCGCGTTTATTCAACCAGGGTGACAAAGTTGTAATCTTTTTTATTTTTCATTGTAAGCCTTATAAAAAGGCGATCATTTTTCTGAATGTCGTTGTAAAAAGCAAATAAGCTGTAACAAATTCAATCAAAGGAAATCAAAACAACTTTCCCCGCGAACAAGCAAAAAATCATAGATTATAGCTCAAGGAATTGTGAATTTTGACCTCCACGAAATTATTTGTCAATGGATCAAAATAACTAAAAATTGACAAAAATAATATGTTATAGCTCAGAAACCTTGATATTTGGCCTCCACAAAATTATTTGCAAAAAGGTCACGAGTTATAGCTCATAAAATTGTGAATTTTGACTTCGACAAAATTATTTATTAACGGGTCAAAATGACTACATTTGGCCAAATTTTATGAGTTAGCTCATGAAATCGTGAATTTGGGCATCCGCAAAATTATTTGCCAACAGGTTAAAATGACAAAAAGGCCAAATATCGTTGATTATAGCTCATAAAATCGTAAAATTTGGCCTCCACAAAATTATCTGTGAACGAGTCAAATTGAATAAATATGCCAATAATCATGGATTATAGCTCATGAAATCGTTTTATTTGCTAAAGAATTAAAATAACTAAAAATGACTAAAAATCGTGGATTATATCTCATAAAATCGTAAATTTTGACTTTCGCGAAATTATTTGTCAACATATCAAAATGAATAAAATACCAAAAATTGTAGATTATAGTTCACAAAATCGTGACTTTTAACCTCCACGAAGTTATTTGCCATAGAATGGAAATGACTAAATAGGGCCAAAATCGTGGATTAAAGCTCACGAAATCGTGAACTTTGGCCTTAGAGAAATTATTTGCCAATAGGTGAAAATAACTAAAAAAATTGTCAAAATCGTGGGCTATAAGTCATGAAATCGTGAATTTTGGCCCTTGCAAAATTTTTGACATCCATAAAATTATTTTTCAAAGAATTGAAACAATCAAAAATGGCCAAACTCGTGGGTTATAGCTCATGAAATCGTAAACTTTGGTCTTAGAGAAATTATTTGATGATAGGTGGAAATGAATAAAAATGGCCAAAAATAATGGGTAATAGCTCATGAAATTGTGAATTTTGGCCTTCGCGAAATTATTTGCCAAGGGGTCGAAACGATTAAAAATAGCTAAAAATCATGGGTTATACTATCATGAAATCTTAAATTTTTACCTCTGCGAAATTATTTGTTAATGGGTCGAAATGACTAAAAATGGCCAAAATCGTGGCTAATACCTCATTAAATCATGAATTTTGACTGCCTCAAAATTATTTACTAACGGGTCGAAATGACGAAAAATAGCCAAAAATTGTAGATTATAGCTTATGATCATGAATTTTGGCCTCCATGAAATTATTTGCTACTAAGTCGAAATAACTAAAATGACCAAAAATCAACGATTACAGCTTATGAGCATGAATATTGAAGTATGTATAATTATCTGTTCTTGGACGAATCGTACAAAAAATGCTAAAATCATGGGTTATAAATCATCAAAATCGCGAACATGAAAGTCATAACTAACTGAAGTATGTATAATTGAAATAATGGGTTATAGCCCTTAAAATCGTGAATTTGGAAGTACGTATAATTACTTGTTCTTGGACAAATCGTACAAAAAATGCTAAAATCATGGGTTATAAACCACAAAAATCGCGAATGAGAAAGTCATAATTAACTGACATTAGTTCGAATAAACGATAATGGAAAAACATTCGCAACTTATAACCCGTGAAATCGTGAAAACTGAAATTCACACAATTAATTGTTAAATGCTCAAAAAAAGCAAAATGAACAAAACTCTTGCACCATATTGCTTATGAAAGCCAAGAATTTTAAAGAACGCATAATTAGTTTCCATCAAGTCGAAGATAGAAATTTATAAAAATCGTGAGTTATAGCCCATGAAACTCACAAATTAGTTTAATTGCTTGGAGAACAAAAATCTACAAAAATGTGGGTTATAGCCCATGGAAATCACCAAAATTTAATGAAAGAAAAATTTAATTCCATTAGGTCAAAACTAATGAAAATAGACTAAAATTGTGGGTTGCCCATGACAATCACGAATTTTGACGTACACACTTATCATTGTGACGAATTGAAAAATTCGAAAATCATTGATTATAATGCACAATAATCAAAATTTTCATCATTAAATATCATCAAATCAAATGAACAATAATGGAAAACTATCATGAGTTACAACCCATGAAAATCACCAATTTTCTATGTTTGCATAATTAAGTACTAAATAGTCGAAACGAACAAAATAAACAAAAACATTGGATTATAGCCTATGAAAGTCATGAATTTTAAAATACACAATATTATTTTCATGGGGTCGACAAATAAAAAATTACAAAAACCATATGTTATAGCTTATGAAAATCGCAAATTTTTCGATGAAAGAAAATTTAATTCCATCAGGACTAAACTATAAAAAATAGACTAAAATCGTAGGTTATAGCTCATGACAATCGATAATTTTAAAGTATGTATAATTACTTCTCATTGGGATAAATCTAACATAAAATGCTAAAATCGTGGGTTATAACCAACCAAAATCGTAAATTTTGAAATAGTTATAATTTATTGTCATTGGATTGAATGAACGATATGGATAAAAATCGTGGGCTATAACCAATAAGAATCGCGAATATTAAAGTTCACACAGTTAATTGCTAAATGTTCGAAATGAAAAAAAGAATAAAAATCTTGGACTATAGCTTATGAAAGTCATGAATGTTAAACTAAACATAATTATTTTCCCTTAGGTCAAAGAACAAAAATTTTAAAAAGTCATGGATTATAGGCCAGGAAAATCGTGAATTAATTTTTAATGAGTCGAAGAACAAAAACTTACAAAAAATGTTGGTTATAGCCCTTGATAACTGTGATTTTTTTTTTTTTTGAAAGAAAATTAAATTCCATCGTGGATTGTAGCCCATGAAAATTATGAATTTCAAGCACATATATTTTATATTTATGTGCCATTGGGACGAATTAAACATAAAATGACAAAATCGTGGACAAAAATAATCGCAAATTTGAAAAAGACATAATTATTATTGGATCGAATGAATGATAATGGACAAAAATCATGGGTCATAACCCTTTAAAATTGTGAATAGTGATGTTCACACAATTAATTGGTAAATGGTGAAAGCGAACAAAATGTATAAAGATTATGGACTAGCCTATGAAAGTTATGAGTTTTTAAATACACATAACTATTTGCCATCAGGTCAAAAGAAAAAATTTACAAAAATCATGGATTATAATCCATGAAAATTACAAATTTTTCATGGAGGAAAATTTAATTCCATGGTGCTGAAATTTTTTAAAACAGACTAAAAGTGTAAAAAAATCGTATTTTAAACTAAATCCTATTCTCTTGATAGAATCATTCCTCATAGTTCACAGTGGACGTTATTTTCATCGTTTTACAGTAAACCAGTAACAAATAAGAAACAATAAAAGTTGCTGATTTCTGTAACACTAGATAAAACAATTACTCAATAATCACAAATTTTTGAGGTAACAACTTTAAACTTCTCATTTTTAACCTACAATATTTTTGCTCAATTACCATCAAAACAAACATCATTAACCTGCAAAATTTCACATCTTTGGCATCAAAGCAAACACAGAAAACCAAATACACCCACAATTCCTCAAAACTAAAATCCATCAAAAACCCAACAAAAAAGACATCATCTTTAGCATCTAATCCGAAATTCAAACAGTACCCGTCAAATCAGAAGACAATACGAAACTGAGGTGCGTCGTCGCCGGCGGCGGCCAGGATCTCCCAGCGGCAGGGCTCGAGGTAGTCGGAGGCAGCAGCAGGATGGAGGTGGAGATTAACACTGTGTCTGCAGAGCTTGCGACGCCAACAGTCAATTCTGGAGCTCCTCAAAGTGCGCAGTTGACCGGTGATTTTTTGCCATTGGCGCCCATTATAGCACAACCATCAGCAGATAACTGCTTCCGTCCGGTGACAAAGTTTGCACTGGGCATCACAACAAGCATGACGACCGTTTTGGTGCTCTGAGAACCAAATTGATTGTTACGATTTTCTTGCGGGCAAATAAACTTATTGTACCTGTGCATTTGATACGAAATGTGCAACCCAGCAGCAGTTTTCTTTCTTCATTCTTCGATTCTGTAAAGCAAATAAATTGGATGTTTATAGGTTCTTTAAAGATCAAATACATGACATGAAATTAACAAGAATAATAGCACAGAACAAAATATATTTGCCACATGAAACTCAGAATAAAAAGTAAAATACAAAAGTCCGCTAGTAGCCAGAGATTATAGCTGAGTAACAAATACAACACTTCAACGACAACAAAGCCGTTAACCCAAATTTTTGGGAGAGCCCATATAGCTTAGATTGGCAGGCAGCAAGTTGGACACTCTTGACATCAATTAGCAGTCACAAGGCACTGGCATCAACATTTTTACCGACACTGAATGAACACAGACTAATCATTTGACAACTTCACCTCTTAAAAATTTCCATGACACAGAATCAGTAAAGCCATCACATTATTGAATTGGGGAAAGGAGATCCCCATGCTTATCACTTATCAACAATTACATGAAGAAGCTGGATCTGTTTATTGAAATTTACAATCAAATACGCACGGCAGTCACCAGCTACTAATACAGAAAAATTATACTAGCCGAGTTCAATGATAAAAGAGTGTTAAAAGCCAAGTCCAGAAACAATGTCAAATGACTTGAGGGGAGAAATAAGCAACTACTAGATTCATAGCAGCCACCTATTGATTTATTTTGGCTTAAGCAACAGGAGGGCATGACTCGGCATCCTGTGAAGTGTCAACATCTGCAGGTGGCATGAACTGCCACATTGGGTATCCAGGATAGCCAATGACAGGCATCATCATCTTGTGCCCTCCTCCTTGGCTTTGGGCAGCGAAAGCTGTTGGTATTACAGGAGGTTGAGGCATGAAGCTTGGGCGAGAGTTCAACAATTTGATTTGCTGCTCTAGATTCTCTTTTTCTTGCTTTAGTCTTTGCTTCTCATCACGGAGTTCATTCTTCTCATACTGCAATAATGAATTAACAGGTTAATAAAAATTATATAAAGCTTAGCAAGGTCAAAATTTATAGACGAGCATGTATGAGAATTTTTGTTGCGAGGACATTGCTATTTGTGAACTCGGGTCAGTTTGTGTCCATATTGTCCACTTTGTGTCTGTATAATCCACAATACTTCATGACCTGTGTTAAGAATTTTCTGTGTGTCAGTGTCATACTATGCATGTTCATATATATTCATGCTTCTTAGAAATTTATAAAATCCTTACCATGTAAAATAATTTGGGGAAAAACAATTTGTAACAGTAGGCAAGGGCACTTGCTTTCGCTTCCTAATCCGTTCATAAAATGTGACAACCAAATATTGTGCAGTGAATGTCACTATACTACACTACAGAAAGCATAAATAGTGACTCCTGGTTACTTTCCCAATGAAAAATCAAAATTAAAGCCATGTTGATTTTGCAATAAAAGTTAACAATTCCCAATATCACAGTTCAAAATATTCTATGCCTACCCAACAAGCGTCCACAAAAAAGATAAATGAAATATTACCTAAAAGGCCTTAAAAATTCTGTCGCAAAGACAGAAAGTCACAAGGATATCTGTTTGCCATTTACCAATATCTAGTAAATCAAACTATAGGCAACATCAAAGTCAAGCTTAGCAAAAATGACTCAGCATTCAATTGATATAATCCAACAGTAATTTTTTCCCCTCCAAAATCTAATTTCTAGTCAAAAAGGTTTATAGTAATTTTTAAGGGCTGATCCACATGGCTTAGTAGCATAATTTTAAAATCGTGGGTTATAATAGCCCATGAAAATCACGAACTATAGATAAAAGAAAATTTGATCCCATCAGGCTGAAACTATCAAAAATAGACTAAAATTATGGGTTATAGCCCATGAAATCACACAATTTGAAACATATATAATTACTTGCAATTGGGGCGAATTAAATGTAAAATTCCAAAATCGTGGGTTAGAACCCACCAAAATTACATAAAATTCCAAAATCGTGGGTTAGAACCCACCAAAATTGCAAATTTTGAAGTAGTCATAATTAATTACCATTGGGTCAGATGAACGACAACGGGAAAAAAACGCAGGTTATAACCTAAGAAAATCGCAAAGATTGAAGTTTACACAATTAATAGCAAAATGTTGAAACAAACAAAATGAACAAAAACCATGAACTATATAGCCTATGAAAGTCACAATTTTTCAAGTAAAAATAATTATTTTCCATCGGGTAGAGAAACAAAAATTTTTTAAAATTATGGGGGTTATATCCCATGAAAAATGCGAACTTTCGATGAAAGAAAATTTCAATTCATCATAACTAAATGATCAAAAATAGACTAAAATCATCGGTTATGGCCCACGAAAGACATGAATTTGAAAGTACGGATAATTACTTGCTAGTGGGACGAATTAACATAACGTGTCAAAATCATGGGTTACAGTCCACCAAAATTGCAAATTATAAAATATAATTACTTGCTAGGGGGACAAACTAACACAAGGTGCCAAAAATCGTCGTTTATAGTCAACCAAAATTGCAAATTATGAAACAATCACAATTAACGGTCATTGGGTCACAATTAACTGTCAATGTACGAATATTGAAGTTCGTACAATTAATGTGTAAATGGTCGAAACGAATCAAATGAATAAAAATTATGGACTAGGAAAATTGTGGGTTATAGCCTATGAAAATCGTGAATTTTTTATGAAAGAAAATTTAATTCCATTAGGCCGAAACTATTGAACATAGACTAAAATCGTCAACTACAGCATATGAAAATGGTGAATTTTGATGTGCGTATAGTCACTTGTTATTGGGACGAATCGAACATAAAATGTAAAAATCGTGGGCTATAACCCACCAGAGTTGTAAATTATAAAGCAGACATAATTAATTTTCATTAGGTCGAATGAATGATAATAGCCAAAACTCGCAAGTTATAACCACTGAAAATCGCAAGTTATAACCACTATAAATCGCAAGTTATAACCACTGAAAATCGCGAACAATGAAGTTCACATAATTAATTGCTAAATGGTCGAAAAGAATAAATGGACAAAAATCATGGATGAAAGTCACGAATTTTAAAGCATAATTATTTTCCATCAGGTCGATGAAAAAAATTTACAAAACTCATTAGTTAAAGCCCATGTAAATCGCGAATTATTTTCCACCGAGTCACAAACAAAAATTTACCGAATTCTTGTGCTATAGCCCATGGAAATCACAAATTTTCAATGTGAAAAAATTTAATTCTATTAATTCAAATCTATCGAAAATAGACCAACATTGCGGGTTTTAGCCCATGATAATCGCAAATTTTGAAGTATGTACAATTACTTGCTATTGGGACGAATTGTATATAAAATGCCTAAATATGGGTTTATATAGTCTACAAAAATTACAAATTATGAAGTAGTCATAATTAACTATCATTTGGTCGAATGAACGATAATGGACAAAAAGAGCGACTAACCCTTGAAAAACACAAATATCAAAGTTTGCTCAAGTAATTGCTAAATGGTTGAAACGAACAGCATGGACAAAATCATAGACTACAAGCTTCCAAAAATCATGATTTTAAAATTTGCGTAGTTATTTTCCACGGAGTCGAACAAAAATTTACAAACATCAGGGCCATAGCCCATGAAAATCGTGAATTTTCGATAAAAGAATATTTAATTTCATTTGGCAGAAACTATCGAAATAGATTAAAATTGTGGGTCATAGCATGCGGAAATCACAAAATTTTGAAGTATTTATAATTAATTGCTATGCTGCATGGGTACGAGTACAGGTGCTGGTACAGGTAAGGGACACAGCAAATTTCTACACGACAATGTATGTGGACATGGCTATAAATATTTATATACACATCATATATTGAAATTAATAATTTAGAGATCAAGGATGAGAATAAAAGTCCTATAACAGTTTTATGTTTCTTTTATCACGTGGATTATAAATTGAAAAATCACTAGTTTTTTAACTAGACATCCAAACGACCCTTAAAGATATAATTCGAAAACTAACCTATGTCAAACGAGTTTCAAGAAGTGGGTGTCAAGTGTGGGATATATGTCCCAAAAATGTATGACATGTGTTTTAAATTAAAATGTATTGTATAAGTGAGCACATGCCCGAATAAATGCATGCATTTATGCAAGGAGTGTCCAAGGAGTTTGGGTACGGTCACGTGTTCGGTACCAGTACAGCTTTAGATTAGAAGTACCCACGTAACATAGATTACTTATTATTGGCATAAATCGAACATTAACTGCCAAAATCATGGGTTATAACCCAGAAAATCGCGAATTATGAAGTAGTCATAATTAATTATCATTTGGTTGAATGAACGATAAAGGACAAAAAATCGCGGCTCATAACCAATGAAAATCGTGAATATTTTTCATGAATATTGAAGTTCGCATAGTTAATTGCTAAATAGTCGAGACAAACAAAATGAACAAAAATCGTGGATTATAGCCTACGAAAGCTATGAATTTTGATATATGCAAAATTATTTTCCATCGGTCGAAGAACAAAGATTTACAAAAAACATTGGTTATAGCCATAGAAATGGTGAATTATTTTCCACCAGATCGAAGAACAAAAATTTACAAATACCGTAGGTTATAGCCCATGGTAATTGTAAACTTTCAATGAAAGAAAATGTAATTCCATCAGGCTGAAACTATCAAAATAGTCTAGAATCATAGACTACAACCTATGAAAATCGTGAATTTTGAATTACATATAATTATTTGCAATTGGGACGAATTAAACATAAAATGCCAAAATTGTGGGTGATAGTCCATCACATTTGCAAATTATGATAACTGTCATTGGGTCGAATGAACAATAATAGACAAAAATCGTGGTTTATAATCCTTGAAATCGCAAATATTGAAGTTCACGCAATTAATTTACTAAACACTCAAAACGAACAAAATGGACAAAACTCATGGACAATAGCCTACGACACTCACGAATTTTAAGTTCGCATAATATTTTCCATCGGCTTGAAGAACAATTTACAAACATCATGGCTTATAGCCTAAAAAATCATGAATGTTCAATGAAAGATTTAATTCCATCAGGCTTAAACTATAGAAGATAGACTAAAATTATTTGTGATAACCTATGAAAATCATAATTTTTTAAGTACACATCATTACTTCCCATTAGGATGATTCCAACATTAAATGCCAAAATCGTAGGTTATAGCCCACCAAAACTGTGAATTTTGAAGTGCTCATAATTAATTGTTATATGGTCAAAAGAATGACAATGGGAAACAATCGCGGGTCATGACCCATAAAAGTCATGAACATAGAAGTTTGCACAATTTTCTTCTAAACAGTCGAAACAAACAAAATAAACAAAAATTATGGACTATAAATTGACCATAGACAATGAAATTCAAGATTTTTGAAGTACACGTAATTATTTTTCATCAAGTTGAACAAAAATTTACTAAAAATTGTCAATTATAGCCCATGAAATTCGTGAATTATTTTCCATCGGGTCGAAGAACAAAAATTCATAAAAATCATGGGTTAGCTCATGGAAATCACAAA
This sequence comes from Asparagus racemosus, assembly GCA_037177215.1. Lineage (NCBI taxonomy): Eukaryota > Viridiplantae > Streptophyta > Magnoliopsida > Asparagales > Asparagaceae > Asparagus > Asparagus racemosus. The sequence continues at coordinate 44,677,019 of JBAKGM010000326.1, forward strand.
TTTTCAATGAAAGAAAGTTTAATTTAATCAGGTCGAAACTCTTAAAAACAGACTAAAATCGTGGGTTATAGCCCATGGAAATAGCGAATTTTACAGCATGTATAATTACTTGCAATTAGGACGTATCGAACATAAACTGCCAAAATCGTAGGCTATAATCAACTAGAATTTCCAAATTATGAAGCAGTAAAAATTAATAATTATTGGATCAAATAAACAATAAAGGAGGAAAAATCGTGGTTGTAGCCCATGAAAATCTTGAAATTGAAGTTCGCACATTTAATTGCCTAATGGTTGAGACAAACAAAATGGAAAAAATTCACAGATTATAGCCTGAGAAAGTCACGAATTTTAAAGTATGCATAATTATTTTCCATTGGGACAGAGAACAAAAATTGCAAAAATCGTGGGTTATGGCACGGAAAATCACAAATTTTCAATGAAAGAAAAATTTTATTCGTTCAAGTCGACTATCGAGAATAGACTACAAGCATATGTTATAGCCAACGAAAATAGTGAATTTTGAAATACATATAATTACTTGCTATTAGAACAAATTGAACATAAAATACCAAAATCCTTTTAGTCCATTAAATTTGCAAATTATGTAGTCATAATTAACTATTATTGGGTCGAATGGACAATAATGGACAAAAATTGCGGGTTATAACCCTTAAAAATCACGAATATTGAAGTTCACACAATTAAGTGCTAAATAATCGAAACAAACAAAATGGACAAAAATCAAGATCTATTGACTATGAAAGTCACAAGATTTGAAGTTTGCAAAAATATTTTCCATCGGGTCAAAGGACAAAAATTTACAAAAGGAGTGGGTTAGAGCCTATGAAAATCGCAAATTTTCGATAAAAAAACTTAATCCCATCAAACGGAAACTATCAAACATAAACTAAAATCATCGGTAAACCTATGAACATTGCGAATTTTCAAGTACGTAAAATAGCTTGCCCCATGAATAATCGAACATAAAATGCCAAAATTGTGGGTTATAACCCACTAGAATTGCAAATTATAAAGCGGCTATTATTAATTGTCATTACAGGGGCGAAGGTACCATGGGTCATTTGGATCTCTACCCCCACCCCTAGAAATAGAAAAACAATAGGGGTATGCTGCATATATTGCACTTTTGTATAATTACAAGTGTTAAAAGTGTAAAGCCCTCAATTCTCTATGTTTCTATCTTATTTCCACAACGCTTCATCTAGCGATTGCGACCTCCCTCCAACATTCTCAACCCTCTCAAAAACCTTAATCCCTCAAATTTTCCTTTTGTTGCAGCTCCAAACTCCACCCTAACCTCCACTCTGCAATAACCCTTGCCTAGCCCATTGCAAACCCTAGATCCCTCTTTTGCCGCAGCTCAACGCCTCACAAGCATTACAATTGGGAGTGATTTTTCATCAAATTGGGCTTGAATTCTCTCTTTATTTTGTTTTCTTCTGATGTCTCAAATGGGATAAGTTTCTCTAGGAGAAAGGGAGACTTGTCACTTTTATATAATGAGTTTGTTTTTGTTAAAACACAAAATATCAAAAAGAAAAATTCTTAACTTTCTCTTATTTAATGTAGTTTATTAACTTTAATGGATATCTAAGCTAGTTTATTCTAAGTGTGAATTGTTTCTTCTTGTTATTAAGAATGATCTTCGAAACTGAATGGGAGATGATTACATGAATGACTGTTTCTTGCCGTACATTGAAAAATATATATTTTGTAACATGAATGAGGAAGATGTTATGAAATGATTTCAAGAAATAAAGCCAAGAATAATGCTATTGTAAACAATATATTATAACTGGAAGTATGATTTTGAATGTCTTATTGTATAATGATGTTTGTATACTAATCAATTGTGCTAAAAAAATTATATGTCCTCATGTTTGATTATTTTTTGGCCCACCTTGTCAAAATTCCTAGCTCCGTCATTGTGTCACTAGATCAAACGAATGATAAAGGACAAAATCGCAGATTATATCCAATGAATATTGCGATCAGTGAGCACAATTAATTACTAAATAGTCAAAACGAACAAAATGGACAAAAATCATAGGTTACAACCCATGAAAATCGTAAATTTTGAAGTAGTCATAATTGATTGTAATTGGGTCGAATGAATGATAATCAACAAAAATCGCAGGTTATAACCCATGAAAATCACAAATATTGGAATTCGCTTGTTAAATAGTTAAAACAAACAAAATGAATAAAGATCATGGAATAGCTTATGAAAATCATGAATTTTAAGGTACGCATAATTATTTTCCATTGGCTCAAAGAACAAAATTTCACAAAGTACATGGGCTACAGCACATGGAAATCGCGAATTTTCGATGAACAAAATGTAATTCCATCTGACCAAAACTATTGAGAACAGACTAAAATCCTGAAAATCGAGAATCTTGAAGTACATGCTATTGGGATGAACTGAATATAAAATGCCAAAATCTTGGGTTAAAGTCTATCAAAATTGCAAATTATGAAGTAGTCATAATTAACTGTCATTATGTCAAAGAACGATAATGGATGAAAATTGCGAGTTATGACCCTTGCAAATTGCTAATACCGAAGTTCGCACTGCTAAATGATCGAAATAAACTAAATGGAAAAACATGGACTATAGCTTACGAAGGTCACGAAGTTTGAAGTTAGCATAATTATTTTCCATCAAGTCGAAGAACAAAGATTTACAAAAATCATGGGTTACAGCTCATGAAAATTGTGAATTTACTATGAAAGAAATTAAATTTCATCATGTCAAAACTATCGAAAATAGACTAAATCGCGGGTTATAATTATGCAAATTGCGAATTTTGAAGTACGTATAATTACTTGCCATTAGAACATGTGAAACATAAATTGCCAAAAGCGTAGGTTATAAAACACACCAAAATCGTAAATTTTAAAGCAGTCATAATCAATTGTCATTGGGTTGAATGAACGAAAATAAGACAAAATCATAGGTTATAACCCATGAAAATCCCGAATATTGAAGTTTGCAAAACTAAATGCTAAATGGTTGACACAAACGAAATGGATAAAAACCAATGACTATAGCTTATGAAAGTCACGAATTTTGAATTACACATTTTCCCTCTGATAGAAGAACAAAAATTTACAAAAATTATGGAATATAGCCTATGTAAATCACGAGTATTGATTAAAGAAAATTAAATTCAATTGGGTCGAAATTATTGAAAATAGACTAGAATCATGGGTCATAGCCCATGATTCGAGATAATTGATGTATAATTACTTGCCATCGGGACAAGACAAACCAAAATTGCCAAAATTGTTGGTTATAACCCACCAAAATCGTGAATTTTGAAGTAGTCATAATAAATTGAGTTTGGATCGAATGAACAATAATGAGCAAAAGACGTGTAACACCCATGAAAATCGCAAATATTGGAGTCCGCACAACTAACTGATAAACAGTTGAAATGAATAAAATGGACAAAAAGCATGCATTACAGTCCATGAAAATCATGAATTTTGAAGTACCCATAATTATTTTCCATATGGTCAAAGAACGAAAATTGACAAAAATCATAAGTTTAGTCCCATGAAAATCACGAAGTTTGGAGTACGCATATTTATTTCCATTCGTTTGAAGAACGAAAATTGACAAACATCACAGGTTAATAGGCCATGAAAATTACGATTTTTTTAGAAAGAAAACTTATTTGCCATTGGGTTGAAACAACAGAAAATTGACCAAAATTGTGGGTTATAGCGGATAAATTTTGAAATTTTTGAAAATTGTGGGTAATAATAGTCCATGAAAATCATGAATTTTGAAGTATGCATAATTATTTGATGATGCATCGAACAAACGAATGTTGACAAAATTTTAAGGTTATAGCCCATAAAATTGCAAATTTTTTTCCAACCGAAAGTCCAAAAAGATGCATAGAACATGTAAAAACAAATTATCTCATTAAGTGATAGGAAACTTTTGAAGGTTTTATATTGTTAAAGTTGCTTCAATGACATAGTTTTATCAATATTTTTCCTCCTTGTCTTCTAATTGTTTCAGCTCTCCTCTTCCCTTACATACTTGCCAGGTCCTCACCTTATGTTGGAAACATTTGTCCTATTCATGTTCTCTTGTTAACAGTTAGGTGAAGCTTTTTTCCTTCATCAATTTGGCTTCAGTTTCAGTCATAAGATTTTCATTGCTCAATTATTTTGATCCCTAGTTCTTAAGACATAAGTTTATCACGTCCTATCCATTTCTTAAATACATGTCCATTTAAACCACCCACAAATACAATAAGAAAGTATTACATCCAGCTTGCCCACTTGTTTTTGGGACTGAAATCCTACAATTTCAATTTCATCCTCCCAATATCCCCTTCATAAATTCTATTTGTGCCCATTAATCGTTGCCTTAAGGCAATTTTTTTAATTTTTCACGTGCATAACATGCCCCATCTCATCCACATCGCACGCCCAAGGGATAACATCTACAACCTGCTTGAGCCTATAATGGATACCCAGCCTAGCTATTAGATACACTTAAGCTGCTCCAGCTAACCAACTTGATATATCTCAAAAGTATACAGAAGTTGCCTTGGCTTCATGATATGTTTTCTAAAACATTTCTTATGTCTACAACATTCTGTTTACTAGGTTGACAGAACAGTAATATGAGGAATGCAAACATAAGAGATTTTTTGGCTGAGGGTAAATGCGTGGAAAAAGTGCAGTTCTTATGCCAAAGATGGAGGGCATACATTATTTTACAATTAGATATGATTGGCTTGATGTCACGAGATTTTGAGTATATGCAACACTCACCTCAAGGGCTAAGAATAGAAACAACTGAAAATAAGACCACATAACTAGGCGAGTAATCAATTGGTGCATGTATCAAACTCACCTATAGGTGCTCATAGAGAATGAGTAACACAGAATAAAGGACATGCTAAGGTCACCCACACATCTAATGTTTGAAAACTTGAGAGTATGCTGTCATACTTTCTAAATGGCATACCAAACAGATATGAAGCAAATACAAATCAAGATAACAGAAAACATGCAGACCTTCAAATCTTTGATCTTCTCCTGGAGATTCTCGTTAGAATCTTTCAGCTTTTGCTCTTCACTACGCAACTGGGTCACCATCCTAACAGCATCACTCAAAATAGCTGCTTTATCCATTTTGGGATTTCCAGGCTCCAAAATAGAGCCCAACTCCATGAACCTTCAGTTAAGAAAATGACAACACAATATAAGAAACAGAAGCATAATATGAAACGAAGGATAATAAAGACGTTAACATACTTGTCATTCAACCTATCCCTTCTCATTTTCTCCCTACATGCTTTCGAACCGGGTACACTGCTGGGTACAGACTTGACACTGCAAAAGTTGAAAGCGGTTAGTACTTGACGCAACCAAAATTAACATAAACTCAAAGTATTAGGCCATAACTGAGGAGTCAAACCGTTTCTTAGAGCCTGGTTCTTTAAGAACAGCAGAATCCACCGAGTTGCCACTAGTTTCCATACTGATACAACACAAACTTATCACATCAGGAAGAAGTAAGGGTGCTGTAAGGAGAGACAGAAGAGAGAACTAACAAGACGAATAAATATAGGGGGAAAACAATCTAATAGCTAAGTTATGATGCTGATGGCACAATTGGATGCAACAGTTCAACCGGGTAAAGAATTGCAATGCACTCTGGAGCAAGGGCAGATCCGCCTAAGAGGAAGCGGTATCACGTGACACCACTTCCTCATAGGAGTTCCATATGACATAGAGGACCCAAAGGAGGCAGCAACAGTGAGTTGAACATATAGGAAGCCTATGCACACATTTCCACATTGTCAAACTTTTGGGGGGGGGGGGTGCGGGGGCACGGGGTGAGAGAGGGAGAATTGGGGAGAAGAGTTTGATGGGCTTTGCTTCGGATTTCTCAGTTTTTCTATGATATAGATGAGGACTCGCTCTCATCAATGGGAAAATTTCACAAAAAGCCCCCTAAAGTTTTCGTAGTGTTTGACAAAACTCTTTCTAATTATAAATTTAAGAAATTCCTAAACTGGAAAGAGTGAAAAGATGTAAATTTGGCATAGAGTAAGTCGCTGAAAAAATGAGTAACGATGACTCGAGATTTTTTAGTGACAAATACTGAGAATGATGCAACTAACAGTATTTTGAACTATGTGATTATAACTGCTTCATGATGTTAAAACTTGTTAGTAAGCGTTGTAAATTTTGTTAATTGTTAGTTATATGGTGACACCACTTTCTTGAAATCCTGGATCTGCCGTTGCTCTGGAGCAAATTAGGAATGCCTTCTCACATAGTATTCTACAATATCGTGAGAGAATTTAATATGGCATGCTAACAATCCATATAAACCAAAACAGGGGTAAATTCTTCCCTCTTAAATTAAAGCACATATCAAATGGCGTATTATAGTCATTCAAAGTTCACATACCGTAATGTGAAAACCCAAATGCATTTTCAGCAGTTAAAATAACAAACATTAGTCAACATAAGGAGGCAATCTACTTATACCCCTAAATTGACCAGCATCCATCACGCAGTCATACACGGTTAAAAGACCAGCCTCAAGTAAATCGGCTAAATTGTTCTTTTTTTCATTTATTGATTTGATATACAAAATATTCTCTTTCTATCACTAACCTTGTGCCTAAGCTTATCAATTCGATATTGAATCCAAAAGTTTCAATCTTTCGCATGTCAGAAGCCCTAAAATGGACATAACTTAAAAAAACAACTCAAATCAAAATTAAAATACCTAACGCTGGGAGTACAGTTGATCCCTTGCGGGGTCCAGAAGAACCCATTTCCAGGGACCCCAAAATCGCCGCCGGTGACTGAGATGTTGTCGATCAGTGGGTAATCAAGGACCCAATTAGAGTTCTCAGGCGACGCCATCTCAAAAAATATCTCCACCCAGAACCCTAATTCTAACCCCTTAACCCTAGATTTTGATGGAGAAATCGAAGTTGAGATTGGCCGCCGGTGGAGGAGGGGGCTCAGGGACGCGATCACGCGTCAAAATGTGCATAGAAAAAAGATAGCACAAACACATGACGGTGTGGGCCTAAATGGGCCTTGGCCCACTTATTTTAAAAGCGACAAACATTGGATAAATGATTAATGAATGATTGCCTCCAAAAAAAGATAAGCTAGTTAATTGGGAATAATAATAATAATAAGAGCTTACGATATCATGTGGATATATGAACAGTATGGTGGAGAGGAATTTTAACTTTTATTTTCTTTTAAGATAAAATAAAAAATAAAACAGGAGAAGAGTATCAACTTGTGTTGTTTGCATTTGTGTTACTCTGCATATAATAGAGTAAGACCATGATGTCATTGCATATATTCTAATAATCTAGAAATAGTACACAGCCAGTTTATAGTAGCTAAGCATGTCCTCATCCTCTTCATGTAACCGCGTAAATGAATCTCGAATCCTAATTTCTTTGAGTAATGATAAGCACATTACTCTTAATTTGTTGGGATCATCCTTTTATCTCAGCCAATAAGGGACGACGAAACAAGATAGTAGAAAGGGTATCCGTGAACAGTCGGCAATCACATAAAGCTGTGAGGATTCTTTTGTATTCGGTATTCTGACTCTATAAATAGGGTTGCTCCTGAGATTCAAGGTAGAACTAAGCCAATGAGAGTTGCACTTTGTAAAAGATAGGTAGAGAGAAAATAAGGAGAGAAATCAAGTGAGATATCTAAGGAGAGTTGCATTTTGTAGAAGATAGGTAGAGAGAGATCGATTGGTGAGTGTTGAGAGAGGGTTTATTGAGGGTTCTATCAATAACACAAGAAATGGTGTACCTCTGTAATCTCTTACATAAAGAAGACTCAGATCTCTCCCATGAATATAAGCGATTATCAAACCACATAAATCTCTTATATTTGCTCTTGTTTTCTTTTCTGTCGTGATGTTCACTTGTTTCTCTTTAATTCGAACAAAGGCTCTTATAGTATTCACATCGTCGGGTGATCAATTACCCTACAAAGAAGGAGGAGATATACTTGGGTGTTTCGTGATGCTTACATAGGCAACACTTCCGTATAGCTTGTCAGTTGATGGCTCACGATCATTATCAGAGTTGCTGTTGGTGTGCGCCAACACTCTTTGTCAAACTAATTCCACACTATAAGAGAGAAGAGTGTAGAGTCTTTTGATGAGTCACCAATTTTGAAAGAAGTTGAAGAGAATGGACTCCATAATAGGGGTGGGCGTGGGCCGGGTCGGTTCGGGCCCGTGACCCGGCCCGCCAGGTTCAAGGCTGGGCCGGGTTCGACGCGGGCCCACCCGGATCACAGTGGGTCGTGCCCATTTCTCTGATCCTGGGTCTAGGACTGGACCCGGCCCGGCCCATGACCCGCCTAGAGGTGGGCCGGGTCGGGCCCGGCCCACGATCCACGGATCATGGTCGGCCCGTGGGTTTTTTTTGTTTTCTTTTTTTTAATTTATAAACTATAATAATTTTATATTTGTATCTATTAATTATATTTAAATTATTTCTTTTCTATTTTACTCTTTGTTCAAAATAATATACACACACGCGCACGTACACAATGACACATATTCTCATTGTATAAAGACAAGATATCACAAACACAAAAATTTACGTGATTCGGACTCCGATGGAAGACCTACGTCTAGAGCTAGGCACAGGCCAGGTCGACCCGCGAGCTGACCCGGCCCAGCCCGAGTGGCTTGCGCTGTCAGCCTCTTATGACTTAATTCTTATAAGTTGTTATTTATATAATTATATTTTAGAAAAAAATTTAAAAATTAAATATTCGGGTTGGGCAGGATCAGGTCAAAGGTAGGCCGGGTCAAGGTAGACCGGGTCAAGATAGGCCGAGTCAAGTTCTCTCGTCTCAGATCTAGCGTTGGACCCGGCCCGATCCGTGACCCGTGTATATCACGGGCCGGGTCGGGTCATGACCCACAGTGAGCTGGGCCGGGTCAGCCCATGGGTGCACCTGACCCATGCCCAACCCCCCTCCCCCGTCCTCACACACACACACACGATGTTTTGGAAATGCGCCCAAATCAGTGCGCCCCCAATCTCTGCGGCGGCGGACGCAATCCCCCAAACTTACATTGTTTCTTTCTCAAAGAAAGTCAAAGATGATCATTGCTATTAAATTCTTCTCTCTCTGACGTTAAAATATTATTGATTATTCTACTGTGAACTTTCTATTCAACAGGATTATCAATCAATTTTTTATTTCTCAAATTTGATAGTTGCAAATTTCTGATGGAGGTTATGTTGATTTTTGAATAAGGAATAGTCATATTTGAAGGTAAAAGCAGTTGTGATTATTACTGCTAAACTCTTAACGTCTTGACATGATAATATTATCCATCACTTTAGTATGATCTTCCCATTAGACATGATTAAGATGGACATTTTGAAACCAAACTATTACATTTCATGATTAAGATAATTTTTTACCACGATTTCTTGTTTTCTTTTTTCCATGCAATGATGATGATAATGATGGTAGTGATCTAATTTCTTCTTCTATGATCTTTTTTTTGTTTCAAATTTGAAGGAATATACTGATCAAAATCTAATTTGATATCAATTGATGCCAGGCCAGTGGATAAACTAATCTGTACAACAACTTGAAGGGTTATGTTAGAGGAAGACAACAAATGTAATGGATTTGTATCCAATTGATCTATAATAACTGCTTCATAGTTATGCGGTGTTTGATTAGGAGATAAAAATACCTTCATATGATAAATAACCATGAATATCTTTGAAAGTTTTCCCTTTTTTGTCATGAAATTTACCCGCATTGAACAGCTAATTCTAATCTTTAGGAGTGTTAATTACATCCAGTTGACATAAAGTTGCCCCCTTTGAGGAGATAAAATCTTGGCAACAATGTTTTTTTAATCCTCTAATGACTAGGGATGAGTGCATTATTGTTCGGCTATTTTTTGGGCGGTGGGGTGCGGGGGAGGGGGGGATGGGGCGCAATATTGCGTGTTATTATCAAATAAAAAACTACTTAGGTAATAAACACTATTTAAAGCTAATAAGTTGCACAAATAGACAGGTATTATTTAATTACAAGCTAGTAAGTTAAGAAAATTCAAAGGAATAACCAGTTTTTCCTGTACTTTCGAATTAAACCCAGAAACTATTTGATTTTTTTGGTCCAAATCATTAAGAAGAGGAGGGATAAATGAAACATTAATCCTAATCTAATTAAAAAGAGTCCTTATTGGGGATGAGGAGCTAACAAATTGGTTGTTATTACTTCTCTGCCCTTTTTGGTCTCAATATCAGAAAGAATCGCTAGCTGTATCAGGTCCACACAAAGAAGGGTTATAAAATGAAGTTCTTTTTTTCTATTAAATATTGTTCCCCCCACATCATTCATATTTTGAATTAATCACCCAAATCTGCATATTGTAAAATTAGTCCCTCAAATCTTTAAGTGTAATAAAACTGGTCGCTCTAGCTAATAGCTAGTTGGAAGATTTGGGAACTAAATTTAGACCACTTCAAAGATTAGAGGGGCAGCGAATTGGGGGATTAATTTTGAAAACCTTAAATGATCTTGGATTTTTGGGGACTAATCCCAAAATATGAAGATTGGAGAACTAATTTTAATTTGGTGGACTACTTTTCAAAAATCATTTAAAAAAAAAAATAGCCTAAATGAAGGTACTCGGTGATCTGCTGTGGTGGTCATTTAATAATAGGGGTTTTTTTGTTTTAACCCAAAATTTGACCCCCACTTATTAAAAAACCCACCCACTTTTATAAACACTCATACATCCAAAGATTTTCAACCACTTTTTTTTAAACCCAAACTGTATAATACCCCCAAACTTTATACTATACTTCTGAAAATAGTCATAAATCCTGAAACTGCCCTTCTTCTTCTTCCCCAAAAAGAACCCAGGACTCATTCTCTTTTCCTTGTTTCAAAAAACCCAATAATCCTAAGAAGTCGATTCTCAAAAGCCATAAAAAATTCGCTCTTGATCCCTCTCG
>JBAKGM010000326.1:44688184-44714420 GCA_037177215.1 Asparagus racemosus
AAGGATCAAAGCCGAGGTAGATCCCTAAGCCGCGCGCCAACCCAAGGTGAAAACTTATTTTGAAAGCTCTTGAATTCTCACAAGAAAAGATCTATGGTTTAGATGATGGTTTGGTGGCTGTTAGGGTTTGAGAGTTCTGATAAAAGGTGTGAAAAATTCATGAAAACTTGTGTTTATATACTGGTAAACCCGAAATAACCCAAATAGAGCCGAAATCCAAAAAGAATAAGGAAATCTGCTTGAATTAGGAAAATAGCCCCCTTCGGTATTTTAACTATAACTTTCTCATATGAACTCCAAATGAGGTGATTTCAGATTTTTTGGAAATATGTTGAAGAGATCTACAACTTTGGTTTTTTGTGTTTTTCCAAATTATAAATGCATTGGTGTGTAAAACCTATAGACTCATAACTGGTCATTTTTTTCCAGATTTATACCCATGCCTGTTTTGTGTTTGTGCATGTTTTGACTCGTTTCTCTCACATATATGAATTTGTTTGATCTCAAAACACTTGATAACTTACTCAATATCATTTAATGATATTTGTCACCATAAAATATATTTATTATTATATATCACAAAATATTCAAATTATCGGGGTTTTACACCTATAACCCATATTGTCAGAAAAATCTTTAAGCATTTTAGATAAATTATCAAGTTTAATTCTCGGATCCATAATAGTTGCTAAATAAAAAAATAAATGGCATATTTTAAAATATTTTTTAAACTTACGCTCCAATACTCCATGTCCCTTATGCAACCTGCAAGAAAGTTATTAGTTCTATATTTTACAAATAATTCAGCAATATTATTAAGATGATAAAGCACTAAATGAATAGTAGGTGGGTCGGGCCAGGCCGGGCTAGGCCGGGTCAAGGTGGGCCGGGTCGAAGTTTTCTCGTCCCGGGTCTGGCGCTGGACCCAACACGACCCGTGACCCGTGTATATCACAGGCCGGGTCAGACCTGGCCCGCTACGGGCCGGGCCGGGTCATGACCCACGACGAGCTAGGTCGGATCAGCTTGCGGATCAACCCGGCCCGTGCCCAACCCTACTCCATAAGTTTCTCTCTTGCAATGTGAGAATAGTTTGGAAGTAGTATTATAGTTATCTCTACTTAATTTCTTTTTCAATCATTCCCTATGCAATTCACACCTGTAGGCTCCTATTACAGTTTGACTCTTGGTATGCGAAGCTATGAAAATTCTTTTTGCCAGCTTCTGAAAAACTATCATGAATCCTGATTGATTTTACAAAATTGTGCTATGTTTATGACGAGTTTCTAAAGAACTATTTTAGTTTTTTTTAACTATAAATGTTTGCAGTGTTTACATAAATAAATAAAAAAATTAGTAGGTTATAAAACCATCCGAAATTCATGGTATGTGGGCGAACGTTATTAATTGCTTTTATGTAACAATAAGAAAATTTGTATTTGCCACTTGATGAAAATTACGCTCTCATAAAAGATGATGAGCTACGTTGAAGTGAAACTCGTAACGTGCTATGACAATAGATTATCAAGGAGAATTTGTCTGATAAAATAGCAAGAACATTGGAACATTTCCACTACTAATTTTGTTCCCAAAACATCAAACGATCAACTCCAAACAGTAAATTCATTCAATACCAAAGAAAAAAAAATCATTAGTTACATGACAGGTAAAACAGAAGACAGGCATTATACCGTGCCTTACTGGATTATAATAGATAGATCAATGGTTGATTGCTAAGAAATAAGGATGTAGGCTACAGGTACAACAATCACTGGTCACGCTCTTGTGAAGCTGGTAACACCTAGGTACTCTCAAGTTACAAACAATATGATAAAAGAGTATTCCACACTACAAAGTTACAAACAATATGTTGGTTTCCAACAAAATTATCTTCTCACTATACAAGTAATAGGGAAGAAATATTAGTTGATTCAACTTTCTAAATTATCAAGAGTTCATGGAGGGAAGACTAGCCGTAACTCAATCGCGAATCTGAAGAGCGCATTTGGGTTTGTCGTCGAGCAATACCAATCTCACAAGAATTAACACCAGTAGCGAACTGAAGAGAACAAAATGACTCTCCAGATGATGATGCTTCTGGGGAAATATTGACAAACATCAAAGTTTTGGACTCCCCACCGAGGCATGACTATAAACAATGGAATTTGATTCAGGATATGGAAAAAGAATAACATGTTTTTCAAGAAATTTCTACTCTTAAAATATATAAACTACATAGCACTACCTGAAGAAGGTGAGTTAACTTGGAATTTCGGTAAGGAACATGCTCTTTCCTATTTGCAATAGCAAAGATTACGTCCCTCAAAGATGACAAACTTTTGTTAATTGCCTAAAGTCAAATCACCATAGAAAGTTAATTAACAGGCTAGATTACTGAAAGAGTTAATTGCAGAGACCCCCTGTACTATCGCCTAATTGCTGATAGATCCCTTGTAGTTCTATTGTTGCAGATGGAACCCTCAGTGAGTTCTTTTGACTCTTTTACCCTTAATAGATAACTTACACAAAAAAACAAATTTCTCTTTCTCTGAGACGAGTAAAAAAAATCCTCACTCGGGGTTTAACAGCAATATAGAACTACAGGGGGTCTGTCCTCAATTGGGCGATACTACAGGGAGTCTATCCGCAACTAACCCTAAATGAAAAGGTATGGTATTAATACACAGCTTGAGATAAAATGAACAGTCACCTGAGTTTCCTTGAGACGGTCGCCTGTCGCACCACTTCTACTAAGGCGCTCACTTCCCGCAAGATCAATTAGGTTTAGTATTCCTTGCACTTGTTGGTCTGTGTTCTGGAAAGCAATTTCATCCATGAGCAAATTATTAAAGAGAATACTTCAACCAAATGGAATGAGGGACGTGACTCACTTCGTTTACTCCGGAAATTCGCAAAGTGAACACGAAGTGACTTCTTGATGACTCTTCATTCATATGGGTTTTGCCAACGGATCTGCAATGTCAATGATAGATAGCCGCTCTCAAAATAAACTTCTTGATTGACAAATGAAAATTAGAGAGAATGGGTTACACATGATGGGGAAGCAGTCAAGTTGAGTGTAGCATTGCCAAGTTGCCAAGTGTTGCTGGCAAAATGGACCTTATACAGGAAATATATGCCTATATTTGCAGCGAAGATTACTATTTGAAATATTCATTCTCTGGTTTGTGAACCATACATGAACTCAAAGTATCTCTTACATGCCATTCCTGACAAGTAATAACTCGAATTCTACTGGAAACTCTCGCCCGTAGGTTACAGATAGGACAATACGTCATACCAAAGAAGAAATAAACAAGTACATAAAATAAATTTAGAGTATATCTTCCCTATCAATAGCTTTCAAGATAAACCATCCGTGAATTTCAAATATTTGAAACGAATATGATTATTGATGGAAAAAGTACAAAACAGTGTGACCTTTAAAATATATATTCACTATTTCAGATCTTCAGGACAAATATTACTTAAATAGATCACAATATCATAATTCATACTAAACAATATTACTTTCAAATAATCTAACTAATAAGACATGCATCACAAAGAAATTATGAAGAATGATCAAGAAAATTAACCTGCTTTGTGCAGCCCGTTGTAAGAGATAGGAAACTTCATTAATGCTGCAGACATCAACAACAGTAAGGCCAGGCACACATGTGTTCCCATTTGTATCATGCTTGACATCAAGGCCTCCTGAGCGATTAGATGATAATAAATCACGTATTGTTTCATTATATATTTCCAACATTGATGCCTGCAAAAAGATGCGTAATAATTACATAAAAATGTTAACTTGTGATTATCACTGCTTCAATGCTGCTGATCTTTAAGGACAGAAAAAGCCACCTGCATTTTATATTTCCAACCCTGTGACAATTTAGATTGGCTTGTTTGAAAAATTTGTTCCAAGGACCTTGGTATTAGACCCTTCTGTTGAGGAGAGTCAGTCATACCCATCATAGTGTATGTTTTGCCTGAACCTGTTTGGCCATAAGCAAAGATACAGACCTGCCAGAAAAAGTCGCAAAACTCCATTCAATTTAGCGATTAGCATAATAACTAATAAGCTAGAGAGAAAAATCTAAGTTAACTATTTGGAAGAAAATTCAAAACTCTTTTCCAATTAGATTGCTTCAAGATTTGTGCACGTGTCTCTTTCGACATTATCATTGGACTACCTGAATCATAGATAATAAACATGTTCAAAAGTCTAATTGCACATCTAACAATGGCTAAAGGGTCAGCAAACGTTCTTTTAAGATTCAACAAAATGTATGTAAGCCAATCCATAAAACATTAGAAACAAAACAGTAAGATTGCTGTGTAGCAAAGATGAATAAATAGCTGAGGAAAAACTCAGAAAAACATAAAGCTTGCCAAAAATGTTTTTGTATGTTCAAACGCTTAATTTTTGCTAGTATAGTGTCATGTATTTAGAACAAGCATTAAGAAAAAATTCAAGATGAAGGAAAGCAAAGAAATGACAAGGAAAAATGATGTACGAATAAAACAGAGAAATGAACTGCCAACAAATAGAAAGTCTGATATATTCCTGAAATTCTGGTCAAAAGAACAAGACTGCAAAATACCTTATAACCGTCAAGTGCGCTCTGAACTAACTGTGAGATTTCAACAAAAACATCTTCTTGAGAAGCTTCATGATTGAAGACTTTATCAAAAGCAAAGGGAATAGTTTTTGCTGTTAACAGAAAATAATAGCAATCATCTAATGCCCAATTATTCCACATTAAAGTTGTTTTTCATTGAAGAATCAAATCAAGAAATAACAAGAAAGTTGTATTACCATTGTGCATCAAGTCAATGCCACGCCCACGAAGTTCGGTTGATAAGGGATACGAAACAACTACACCATCTGAGCTGCTAGAATCACTGTCCGATAAAGCAGGTCGAACTCTACAAAAAACTCGAATATTTCCTTTTAGTTCCTGCAAAATAAACGGTTCAGTGACATGATATATTTTTTAGCTCTATTCTTATACAGACAGTGTAGTACCAATATAGTATTGTGCAATTCTTTACGCAGCTTTTCTGCTTCTGCAATTTGGTATTCTGCATCTGCAAGACGATTTTCTAAATCTTTTGTTGTCCTCTTTTGCTCTTCGTACTCTGTCATTGTCTGTGTGGCTGTTAAATCAGACATCTAAAAAGGAGAGAAAAGGGTCAATGGCAAGCTCTTCAAGCAATGTTTTGATAGTAACTAACTAACAAAGTTTTTTTTTCCCAAGATATGTCAACCTTCAATTTCTCCTTTGCAATTGCAAGCTCTTGAAGCAGTGCTTGTATTCTCTCCCTTTGAGAAGAGCAGGTCTCCTGTAGATAATAAAACGATCTTGTAAATATAAGAAATAAGGAGCTAAACAAGAAATTGGGGCAACAAACCTCAAGTGCATTGGCTTTTGTCATTGTCTTCTCCACCTCGGTAGCAGATTTTCCAGTGAGTTCTCTGAGATTAGCTATTTCAATAACCAAACTTTGTACTTGGGCTAGTTGAGTATCACGGTCATCTCTTATTAGCTGCAAGTCACTTCTAAGAGAATCCACTTCCCTCTTTAAGTCTTCCTTATGCTTTCCAGCCTCCTGCTGAAGAGACTGAGGCAACAAGTAATATAAGAAACAATAAACAATGAGTTCAAGTGATATTAGAGAAAAGTAGATCAGATCCCCTAGCACTTATCCCATTAGTAATTAAAAGTTCAAGTTATGAAAGGAGTTTAAACTTTAAAGGTATTGAACTTCAATCATACGGTTTAAACATTAACAGCACATAATAAAATCAGTTGAAATAACTACATTTGAAATCCAACCAAGTGAATCCTGGATACACATGAAGTATTCTTGGAAATACTGCAATGATGCCATCAGGTTTACAATCTGAAATAGTTCGATTTTTTATTTACATGTATAGAATGTCGATTAAAAACAACAAAACATAGAATGTTGTTTCTAACAACTTAATAAAGCATAAATTCAATTTTATATTAGCTATTCAGTGAACAGTGCGCCTGAGCATTCACATTGTATAATTTGCTTAAAAGAATCCAATGGAAAGTCAAAATAATAGTAACAAACTTAGCAAATGAGGACCTAGATTAATATTCACGGCTTAAGCCAACGGTGGTCACTTATGTTGTGCCGTTATGTGTTACAGTCAATCTGAATGGAAAGTAAAATGGACACCTATACAGAGATCAGCATGAATTCTTGCTTGATGAAATTTAAAATTTTCAGAATATACTATCCATTCACAATGTATAATTTGTTTACAAGAATCCAATGGAAAGTCAAAAGAATAGTAACAAACTTAGCAAATGAGGACCTAGATTAATATTTAAGGCTTAAGGCAATGTTGGCCTACGTGCTGTTATGTGTTACAGTAAATCTGAATGGAAAGCAAAATGGACAACTACACACAGAGATTAGCATAAATTCTCGCTCGATGAAATTTAAAATTTTCAGAATTTACCATCCAAGCACACAAGACAGAGCAACAGACAGAGTTCCAAACTAAGAAGCCTTGGAGAAAAGAAAACACAAATGAGTTATCTGTAGAAGAAAATCCATAACATAAGTGGTTTAATTATTTATCTATTTACTTTTATTACGATAAGATGTTTATTTTCAAGATTAAAAAAACCAGGGAAATAAGTGTCCTCACCCTATAATTATCCAACTGAGTCTTCATTGAAGTCATGTTGTTTCTTAGACTGGTCATGGTACCCATCATACTGTTCTTCTCCTCATTCAGCTTTGATATTGTTTCACTATTCTTCGCCACTTCAGCCTGAAGGGTACAATTGTATTGCTGCAAGCTAGTGTTGTACTCTTGTAACCGCTTGTTGGTTGCTTCATGTACTTTAATCTATAAGAAAAATGGCAGAAAATTACCACTATTTGAGGTAGAACTATCCAAAAGAGAATTACAAAACCCAGATAATAAATTAAGCAACTACTTGATCATCCAGATGCTTCGCCTCTTGTCCAGCCTTCACGAGCTCTTCAGATAGTGCGTCCCTAGATTTCTCAGCAGCGATCCTAGCAGCCTTTTCTTCCTCATAAGATTCAATTGCTGCCTGTATTATTCAAAGGTCGACATAAGTATGAAACCCTTATGCAAGAGAATAAGAAAGAAATAGAGTTTTAAAGTCACTAACATTCTTGTCGAATTCCTCCTTTCTGAAAAGCTCTTGCATAGATTCATACCGTCTCTGGAGCTCCTCAATATTGGACTTTAATCCTTCTATATCACCCTTCAATTGTGCCTCTGCACAATTATTCACAACATAAAATTGATACAGGTACGATTCACCGGAACATTCAATGAAAGAAAATATTTTCTGATGAATTACCAATGTCAGCATGCTTTTTCTCTTCTGATTCTAGCATACTCCGTAGCTTCCCTTGCTCCATCAAGTTCACATCTTCCCTTTCAAGTAACCATCTAATGCAAGTCCTTAGCTTTTTGATATATTCACTCATCTGCTCACTCTTACCCTAAAATCAAAACAAATAGCCATCCTCAATTATCACTCATCCCGGTTACTGAACTCAAAGGATTTCTCACAAAGGCAAAACATCCAAAGAGAATAAAACAGACAATATACATCATAGAAAAGAATCTGGAAAACATAAACTTTGATGAAATGAGTGGATAAAGTTTTCATCTTTTTCTCGTACTCAATCATCACACTCTTTCTCTTAATATAACTAATAGAAAATTACTAATGAAAAAAAGAAAAAAAATCCCAACACTAAGCAATAACCGTAAGCAGCCAACTTTTTCATAGAATTACCTTATAATCATTTTTATTCTTTCCCTTCATTTTCTCATTCAAAACCCTCTCCACATCTTCTCTCGAACTGAACTCGATCGCATTCGCATCAGATCCCGCGGCAGCGGGGGGAGCTGCCGCCGGCGGTTGAGTGGGCCCCCCGTTCGCGTTAGAGAGGGCCTGACGGCCGCGGGAGCTGACATTGGGGCCCACCATCGGAGATTCGGCGATCTTTGCCCGCTTATTCGAAGGAACTGGACCAAGATTCTCTTTCTTCTGTGTAAATCTAGAAGAATGAGCTCAAATTTGGAAACCCTAACCCTAGAATTGAGATTGGGATTGAGAGAGGAAGGAGACAAAAATCAAACCTTATACATCTAAGCCCATGGACTGAATCGTGAGAGGGAATCGAAGAAAAACCCTAAATTTGTGCTTCGAAATCGGTGATTAGGGTTAGGGTTTCTGCAGAGATTCCTTGCTTGTCTCTTGCGATGGGCGGAGAGAGAGTGTGTGAGGAGGTTTGAAAATTTTTGAAACGATATACGAGGCGCGTTGGTATTTTGCAAATGACGAAAAGACCCCTCGGAAACCAATTTAATTACTTATAATATCTTTGAGGCGGAGGCCGTCGTGGGCTATTGGGAGGGTTTGGCATATTTGTCATTTACTACAAGGCTTCGAAAGGACAAGACCTATTAAATTAGATGGGCCGGCCGAATAAACTACAGTCTGTGGGCCTGTAGCTGGAGCGGGGAAGACTATAAAGTAAGCAATATTTGTAAGAACTCTTGGATTTGTTTGGTCAGAGATCAAGTCATTTATTCTGTATATAACAATCCGAAAATATTCTCATCCGCTACAGATGGATATTGCATCCATGAGTATCCACAATAACTCACACAATATACCTTACTAATAGACACCACTTAAACTATTTTGATCCCTTGAACATAGGTATATCATCCGGTGATTGACTACTAACGTCTCATTTGATACGCGATAATAAATGGTAATGGAATGTAATTCTAACAGCTTATTCATGATTATCAAACATGATATGCTTTTATATGCTAGAAATGTCATTCACACTTCTCATCAATTTCCATTTAATGTGGAAATTGTTATTACCAATGAGTTAATAAGGAATCGATATTCCCACTTAAGTAAATAAAAATAATAAAATAAATTCCGGATATAGCCTTCTTAAAGATATCCCCACTTAATTCTCTAATCGCATCCTAACATGAGAATGGGAATGAATATTCCATTTCCACATCAATTTTATTTCATTCTCACTTGACTTTATTCCCGCTTATCAAACGAGGCATAAGATTTAACTGACAACAAAACCGCAACAGCAAGATTCAAATTGCCACGCTTGAACTCAGAATATTATAGAGCTCACAACCAAAGCTTGAAGCTTTATTTTTGCATTTCATTTAGAAAAAAAGGGTCAATCAAAAAACTAGAGGCCCGGGAGAACAAGGAAATGGTACATCATCTTTCAAACAATATCCAACACTTGAATTCAACAAAAGAACTTTTCAAGAAAGGCCAGTCTAGTTAGAGATAATCTCTTCACTAGGATTTCATCACCATTAAAAACTCTGAATATCAACTATAGACCTCATGTCGTACTTGAAAACTCATAGAATAAGAATTGAAGTCTATTGCACTGCCTTCTTCAAATCATCAGTACTTCCTTCCTCAATCTGCACTGCATCTACAGTTTGATCATCGCCAGTGCTCAACTCTTTCAACGGCTTCTTTGACTCAACTCTTCTGGCTTCTCTACGAGCCTCCTTCTTAGCGAGCTTGAGCTCTTCGAAACCCTTTGCAATATTCTCTTCCTCTTCCGGGGTGAAGAAGCCTACTTCCATATTACCAAGCTCTGCGTACATTTTCTCAATCTTAGCTTTCCAGAGCAAGCCCAATTCAGTGTCCATCTCCTCGTAAGGGGTCTTCAAAAGGTACTCATCAATTCCACCAGCTTTGTCAATGCATCTCAGAGCATGGGTGGTGACTTTGACACGGATATGGCGGTCGTGGATATAGCTAAATAGGCGTTTCTCTTGTACGTTGGGCTTCCAACTCCGTCTAGATCTATGGCATAGAGTAAGTAATGTGAGAATGGAGTTTTTTTTTTTAAGTAGAAAAACAGATTGTGCAATGAGGATTCCAATAACTGCAAGTATTAAAATGATAATAACATAGTTTATCAGAATAAATCATGATCTTTTCACAAGACCGGCACAAATATTAGGCATGTTCACCACTCACTCTCATCTTGTGTCATCAAACCCTGATTGTCGCTACTTTAAGATGGGTAGTTAATATCTTTGACTAATGTAAACACTGTTATGGAAATTGAAAAGCAGAGCAAACCAGAAGCTATGATATAGCTTTTAGGGGTCCCAGGGCTTTAGCGAGATAATAACCAGCAACTATGATAAGGTGAAGAGCGAAGGGGCAAAAAGCTACGTAAAATAGGGTGCAACTCTTAATCCTTGAGGTGCGACCCCTATCCGATAGTAACTAGCCACTATGAAATATGATTCCACTACTTTACGCTACCCTTCTTTACCACTTAATGATCCTCACAAACATGCTTGTTTTGTCTGGGTTACTTTTAGGATGCAAACCAAATAATCTGCTCGGAGCCTCGGAATACCGATATCCATATGGACCATATCCATCCATCTAAACTATGGAGATGGATATGATAGTACTAGACTATTAAACATATCTAAAATTCAATAATCATTTAAATACCATAATATACAATAACATGTACTGCCCCCACAATGTTGTAAAACATGTACATACTAGGATTATCTACACAAAAGTAGAAAGCCTTGAGCAAATTCTAGTTTATTCTCATCCCTCCCTCTCTTTGTATTTCCATCTTTTCATGTTAAACATTAGTTTTGCTTTATTTAACTACCAATACACTAAGGTTCAAGGTAACTACGTTGCCCGTGGGTAAAACTACATACATAATTTAAATGAACCAAAATAATTAACTCTATGACAAGGTTATAGGGCATACTTTGCATAGGTTCGATATCGACTAACCCCTCACATTCTATAGCAACAAACTAGTCACCCAAAATCACTTTCAGCGAAGATGCATCAATCAAGCTTACAACTATGAACCTACAAGACACGATTTAGAAAGGTCTCTTCCACTGCTTGAACAACTAACAAAGCAAGCAATTCATTTTTCTTATATATTTTAATCTAGGCATCATCACTTCATCTGATCCCAAAAAAAAAAAAAAAAAAGATACCTTCTTTTCCCAAATTTTACGCAGCCAGTACAAAAAGGTTTTGATTTTAGCTTAGGGTTTGTCTTCTGCTTTAAGGATGGAGAAGTTCCATCTAACTATTTTTTCAAAAGGAAGGAAGAAAAAAAAACATTTTTCAGAATTTAGGGTTTAGGGGGGTATACTTGTTGAGTCCCTGGAGGGCGATCTTGTTGCCGAACTGGATATGGCGGCCGGCGAAGAGACCTCTCTTGGCCCGATTCATGACGATCCTGCTGTTGTTTGGGAGCATTTTCTTCACCGATTCCATGACTTGGGCTGGAATCGAGCCCGCGTCGACTTTTCTGGCGATCTTGTTGTACATCTCTCGAGCCCTAAAAGACATAGCGCCTTCGTCGCCGGCGGCCGCAGGGGAGAGAGGGAGCAGGAGGAGGTGGAGGAGATCTTAGCCCTTGAAGCTTTTCGCGTTTTTTTATATAAGCCCTCCGAACTGGACGAAACTTTATACATACCCCTTATTGCGGCATAGAAGCCAGCCTGATGATGTTGCCTAAATTTCCTAATAAGCCCTCTATTAATAGATTCTTTTTACTTCAACAAAATTTTTTATTTTTTCCCTCTTTGTAGACCTCTTTTGTTCAACTTCTTTATGCGTTTACTTTCTGTAAGTTAGTGTTCGCCGGTGAATCAAGGATTTTGTTTCCGTAATTCATGTGGGAATGCGAAAGTTATAGATTTAAGCTAAACTCAATTACACAAATTTAAGTTAATAATGGTAAACTATCAAGATCAATGCTTATCGTCTCTAATTTTTTGCTTTGCTTTATTATTATTATTATTATTATTATTATTAGGAGTTTGTATCTTTAGACCCAAAGTTTTACCATGATGTATGTTTAAACCCAAATATTTTTATTTATACCTTTAAACCCAATCGACTTTCTCTTTTTATCTTTAAACCTAAACATTATAATTCATAGTTAAAATATATTATATTTGTACTTTTAAGGGGTAAAAACCCTCTCAAAAATTCCCTCCCTCTCTCTAACATATGAAATTAAAATCAAAATTTTTATTTTTTAGTGTTATTAATTCTTATCCCTCCTTTATATATAAAGAGAAATTTGTAGAATTTCTAAATTCACAGAAAAATGACATGTTTCATATTTTAAAGACATAAACATTTGACATGTGTCATTTCATAAATATTCACATGTCCCTTTATTTTATCAGAAGATGACCTGTGAACACCTAATATTATATTTACTTTAAATTCTCATCAAATTAAAACTATACGTAATTAGAAAACTTTAATAATAAAATATTTTCTAATTCTTATCAGATTATAACTATTCATAATTAAAAAAATCTCAAAATTGTGTCACTCCTTTACATATAATGAGAAACTGGTGAGCTGCCCCTAAAGGCACAAAAACATGCAATGTGTCAAGAAAATTGACAGGTGTCATCCATTTAGAAAGTAAAATGTGGAAACCTAATCCTGTCCCTACATAAGAATCATCATTAAATTAAAACTATCTATAATTAGAAATTTTTAATAATTAGAATCCTCCTTTCTAATATTATCTTCACCTAAGAATATTAAATTAGAAACTATTCATAAGTAACATATTCTAATAAATCAAAGCACTCATTCAATATAAAATTGTTTTTTGAGATAAAAAAATTATCAGCAGCCCCTTCCAAATCCATAAATTACAAACAACCCCACTTAACATCCAAAATTTACAAACAACCTGCTTCATACATAAAATTACAAACAACCTCCTAAAAAATCTAAAATATTAAAAAGGCCAATGAAAAAATCTAAAAATTGCAAAGAAACCTTTAAGATTTAAAGATTATAAATAAACAATTAAAAAATCTAAAACTTACAAATAGCACCTGAAAAATAAAAAAAATATAAACAACCCCCTTTAAAATCCAAAAATTCCTTAAAAATCTAAAAATTACCAAGAGTGGTCTAAAAAGTCAAAAAATTACAAATAGCCCTCCTAAAATTTTACAAACAACCCTCTTAAAACTCTACAATAGCCCTTAAGAGCTTCAGAAATTAAAGGTCTCTTGAAAATTGTACAAACAACCCTTTCAAAATTTTACAACTAGCCCCAGTAAAGTTGCAAAAATGGAATACACTTTGCTAAAAATTTTGAAATATTACAAAGATCTGTCTAATAATTTTATAGACAACCCCTTGGAAGTTTCAAAATTTACAAATACACCCTAAGAAGTGCGATAGTTGCAAATACCATCATGAAAATGCAACTAACATCTTAAGATTCAAAACTTACAAAATAAACACCAGAAAAAGCTAAAACTCATGGCACCGTTAAATATTAATTTTAAAAATTGCTCCATTTAAACTTCAAAAAATACTAACAGTCTGTAGAAAATCTGAAAATTTTGTATAATAATTTCAAAAACTACAAGTAGCTATCTGAAATTTTACAAACAACCCCCAACAAAAAATTTCAACCAGCCCCTTGAATGATCCGAAAATTACAAATATCCCCTTAAAAGTTATACAAATAGCTCTTTAAAAATTCTACAACTAGCCCCATGAAAGTTGCACAAATAACAAATGCCTTGCTAAAAGTTAAAATATTACAACAACGCATGAAATTTTTTTCAAATAACCCCTTAAAAGTTTTGAAAATTATGTACACCCATGAAGAAATTGTTAAAAGCCCATGAAAATTTTGAAAATTACAAATGACACTGTAAAATTTTATAAAATAGCTTCCTAAAAATTTTACAACCATCCTCTTGAAAGTTTCAACAATTATAAAAAAATCCTCAAAATTTTAAAAACTTATAGTGATCCCCTTAATGGTTTCAAAACCATAAACAACCTCCTGAAAGTTCTAAATTTTACCAAAAAAACCAAATTTGTATGAAAATTACAAATTTCATAGTAATTTAACATTCTATATTATTGTATTACAATATATCACTACTGTGAAGGAGGCATAAAGTGGGAGGATATATTGGTCATAGAAAACCCCATGTCCTTAAAACAAAAGGATAGTGCAACTTCGTGCTACCCATTTTGGAGATTAGAGGGAAGTTTTAATCCTTTCTGTGTCCCAATCCTGGGCAATGAGACACGGTTAAAATCTCGAGACAATGAAATTCTAGTCCCTTTCCCTTAAGAAACCAAAAGCTGGCTATGTTCTTTTCCAAATAAATTTCTTTTTACAAAATGTCAAATGTCATCATATATCATATTTTTAAGTTTTTAAATTTTTAAATATCGCGCTTTTTAAGATTTGTACATGAGGGATTAAAATCTATTTTTTTAAATATCTAATTTAAATTTCAAACTAAATATTTTAATTCATCTAAGAAAATCAATATCACTCAAACTATATACTCAATGGATTAAAAAAGTCTTTATTCTCTTCTTCTCGTAACATAGCAAAAAGAGGAACTTATTGTCTCTTCTTTCATAAGTGTTATGGTCATAATCACTAATAAGTGATTAAAAAGGAAAACAGAGCATTAGCTTAGATAAACATGTCCGCTTGCCAACTGATGGCGGCACAAACCCCCACGTCCAGCCTGCAAAACGACCTACGCTCACCGCCCATCTTATGACATGTCAGGCGACCATCCCCGCAACTGACGCAAGAGGCGGCATAGGTTGGGTCGTCGACCCCATTTTAAACCATCAGCTCACAACCCCCTCAGTTGTCCATTGAGACATGAAAGAATGACCAGTCGCCGCCCTCTAACCACTCGCTCCTTGGACGACGTGAAAGGCGGTGATGGTAGTCCACTCATCCAACCATTCGCCCTAAAGATCCTCGGACGACGCGAAAGGTGGTGATGGTCGTACACTCGGCCAACCATTCGCCCCAGAGATCATTGGACAACGTGAAAGGTAGTGATGGTCGTCCACTGGGCCAACCATTTGCCCCAGAGATCATTGGACAACGTGAAAGGCAGTGATGGTCGTCCACTCGGCCAACCATTCGCTCCACAGATTCTTGGAAGACGCGAAAGGCGGTAATGGTCGTCCACTCGGAAAACCATTCACCCCAGAGATCCTTGGACGACGCTAAAGGCGGTGATGGTCGTTCACTCGGCCAACCATTCAGCTTAGAGTCGTCCACCACTATCCATCCCCCCCAAGGCCCCAGAGCACCGAACCGTCAATCCTTCCGTCATTTTACCCTCCAGGACGACGCGAAAGGCAGTGTTGGTCCTTCCCCTTTAACCAACCGCTCTCTTGAGCGACTCGAGAAGCGATTCAAGCCAGCACTCAGCATCGACTACCCCCTCTCATCGCTCGTGGTCTCCCTACCTAAACGACGGCTATCTGAGGTCTACACCGGACAATCCGTCACTGTCGCATTAAATGCACTAACAACCCCCTTTACTCTTCCATCCCTCACGGTATTTAAGGCACCTCGGATCTATGCTAATGCAGACACCGCCAATCCCATCCCATTTATGGCAAATAGACAACGTTAACTCTTGGTCCGCTCACGGTTTGACAACTATGAACACATGCTACTGTGACGAGGGCATGGTACTGTGGCCGGCGCACACAGGAGCTGGCCCAATCTCCCCCCGGCACGTGGAGGAGAGGGCTGACTGAGCAGCTATCTCTTGAAAGATGAGAATGTCCTCCAAACCTTAGGTACAAATAGCGGCAATAACAGTGAATCAAGTAAGTGATCTTATCTCAATGAATTCCCTCTACACATTTTAGATTCCATTACTGACTTGACCGCCGGAGGGACCACCGGAGATCCTAACTCTACCCTTCCATAGGTACTCTCTCGTAGGCGAACCCCCCTGACTGGAGCAACGTCATTGGGCATTAAGAGAGAAGGCGGACTCCGCTCTCTTAAAAGCTAAACTCGCATTGAGGTTAGTGACTGTGTGATTACATACATCAACAATAAGTATTTAATTTATTAGTTAATAGATAATATGAAAGTTACGTTCTACAAGAAAATATAATCAATCATCTCTCTTATTACACTAGGGTAGTTTAACATATTTGAAAGGTGTATAAATCTACATATATAAACCGTGCTAGCATGGGCATGATACTTGTTAATTGTAATACACAATCACGAGGGATTATGAATAATCATGTGAAAAATTGTGATGAAGAAAATGACAAACTAATGCTATAATCGTCCCAAATGCTTATGTGAATTTATGTTACAAAATTTGGAGTTGAGCAATTGGAAGAATTTATATCTTAAAGTATAAAAAAAGAGATGAATACTCACCAAAATTTAGTATTTAAACCTTAGGAATTAAGGGAGTTGAGGAGTATTTAATGAGTTTATGAGAGTTGTAGAAGGAAATATAAAAGAGTAAAGGAGGTGAGAGAGAATTAAATGTGAAAAAAAGAGAGGGGGTAAAATTGGATTTTTTTAAAAAAAACTTTTTTTAGGGTATGAAGTGCATATAGGAGGATATAAATTAAAAGAGAAATACACAAAGTTGATTGGGGTTTAAAGATACAAAGAAAAGTAATTGGATTTAAACATAAATCATAGTAAACCTTTGAGTCCAAAGACAAAAACCCCTTATTATTATTGGCACGAACATCGTCGAAACACTTACTCTTGAAAGATACGACGGGGATTATTTGAAGTAATTTTTATAATACAGCCCATGCAATAAAGTAGTAGCTCAATTCATTACGATGGGAATTACAGTAGAAGGCATACATCAACTGGAACACAGTTGCAGCAGAGAAACAGTAGAAACAAGTAACATATACCACATTGACACACAAACATCCCTTGCATTTTCACTCAAACAAAGATCCTTGCATTTATTCACACTCGTCACGAATTTTTGAAGCAATTCACAGCTGCCGCACTGCATGAAGGAGTGACTTATTCCAGTACATAATTATAGGATTTTTATTCAGCAAAGGCTCCATTTCTCAATCAAGCAACAACTAGTTCACAGGCATATCAGTCTCAGCATCAAATGGGAAAGGCGGAATCACTTTGGTTGCTTCCAATATGGTATTCATCGACATCTTTGGCTTTGATCTCTCCAATGGAGTTATAGGTTTAAAGTATTTTGATGGATCCGGCAAATAATCCTGCAGACCAATTAAGATATTTAGCAAGTTTGTTAGCTACTGTCCTAATTTCCGTAACAAAGATAGGTTAATGCAGCAATTTACCAGATCAGCATGCATTTTCTTCACGAAAATATTGAACAGATCAAAATTGTCAGTCTTCAACAGGTCAGGTCCCAGTCTGAGATATGTCATTGCAGTGATCCTCAGCTTTGGAGTACCATTTGGGTTTACACCATTGGGTCTCGAGTTCTTCAGTATCTCATTGTAAGCATTTGCATCGTATCGGTTGAGTGCATTCTCGCATCCTACCTCAATATCCTCTCTCCAAGCCCCACTAAATACCTGTAACAAACTAAATCTTGTTATTCACATGATGCTCTCAATTGATATTTCTAGAATGGGTTTTTCTGTATATGTACCCCTTAAATTATACGTTTGTGCGAAACTACCCCTCAAATATCAATACTTGCAAAATTACCCCCGATAGTATCAACTTTTCCCCAGAACCACCAAATCATCAACTTTGCTGGATATGGACTCATAAATATTTAACTTTTATGTTGATATATTGATATTGCAGTTACAAATTAGCCTATCAAAGTTGATGATTTGTTGATTTGGGATATTTGTTTCCCAAAGCTGATGACGTAGGGTTAGTTTTGCAAATACGAAGATTTGGAGGTTGTTTTGCAAATATGCATGGGTTTGTGGTAAAATACGGAAAAACCCTTATAGAACAAATGGGTTCGCATCATAAAAGTAATTAAATAAATAAATGGGCTCGCAGTCACCTGTTGAACAAGTTCCTCAGGCCCAGAGTGAGCATCTGCACTTTGTTCAGAGTCTCTCATCTCAACGCAGGTGAAGTTAAGGATAGCATAGTGCCTAGAGAGCATTTTTGCTATTGGTCTATAGCCATCTCGATCGTTCAAATTGTAGTATCCTGCAGTGAGCTCTGCTGCATGGCTAGCAGATTTATACCACCAATGCATACCGGAAACCTTGATAAATAAAATGACATGTTAATACAGCAACATTGATATATTATCATAAGTTTATTTGTAGCAATTCTGAAATAGAGAAGTGTACTTTAGCAGCGATCTTCAGTTTGCACCCTAGAAAAGCTTGATTAGCTAAGTCCAGGATTTGATCGGCGTGTTCCATTAACTTGTTCGAGTACCATGTTAGGAAAAATTTCCCCTTCTCGCTAAGGTATGTTCCATTTTCTCCAAAGAATTTGGTCTGATCAGGTGCATCGTTGTATTGTCCTGCATCATCTGGCAAATCCCATTCAGGATGTCCTGCCTTTGTTGCAGCATCTTTGAAATCTTCCTTCATGTACTTATCATAACACTGCCACATTGAAATCATGAAGGGAATAGAGAAAATTTCATAATTTAGAATGACATATCTGAGAAGTCCTTAACTATGTAGTAGTTTGAGATATATACAACAGCGATTGTCACAACAAACAACAATGAATGACTGCCTACTTTTTGCTACAGAAGTGAGGTAGTGAGAGATTCATGAGGTTTAAAAAATTCTGCAAAAACATTGGAAAATTTGAGGTAATTACCTGAAACTCTCCAATTCCAGGGAAAACCCAGCCCTGGTTCTGTGGATATGATGGGTACCTCGTCTCTCCACAAGGGCCAAGCCCGACCTCGATGTCCGTTATCGTGCCCTCCAAGAATTCCGACATATTTTCTCTGAAACTCTTCATGTAGTCGCTGTAAAGCTGTCAAAACCACAGCAAGTTTAAAATTTTCGTATAATACAGCCCCCACTTTACATTAGATTGAAGTTAGTAGGCATTTTTGGGCTTTCATAAGTTTAAATTTATGAGCTTAACCTCCAGAGCAGTTCGTCCACCAAAAAGTGGTTTATTGTCCATTCCGAGGCTGAGATACTCTGGATCATAAGTACCAGCTCTATTAGTATAGAAGATATCAGGGTCAGAATTCCCGATATCAAGAACCCATTTTGGTAAAGGGATGTTAACAACATCTCCTACATTTCCACCACATTGGTGGAATGACATAATGGCCTGCAATTTTAGGTCTTCTTCCTTAACCATTTGGAATAAGCTCTTATAAGCTTTCCAATCGTACTGCTTCGGTCCACTTGCTTCTATGATCCCCCACCACACATCAACCATCACTCCGTCAACTTCTGCTGCTCTCAGTCGCCTGAGCTGCTTCCGGAGATCTTCAGGATTCTCGAACACATTGTCAGCATTAATCACCCCAAGCTGCAAGCCAAAAAAATAAATGAGAAACTGGCATGATTTAGACTCATGTAATGAAAAGTTAAGATTACACTTAACTGGAAGCATCACATATACTGGATCATAGTTAGCTTTGTCCATGATCTCCGTCTCTTTTTCTCTGCAGGACTTGAGTGGTGGTTTCAGTGAAGCATTGCCTTCAATTTATAGCAGAAGAATGGCATGTGACTCAATGACTCAATAATGCAAATGCTTGTCTCTCTCCACCATTCATCTCTCTTCCTGTGGCTTGAGTGTTACAGTGAGAGATAAAGGTTGGTAGAATGCAACCTTGGTAGGTCTCATCTTTTGTTATGATGCCTTGGGGGAGAATACATCACATTGTTATTCTCCACTGCAGTCTCGTAGCTTTGCCGGCATTTTTTAAGTGTCCATGGTCATTTCTAACCTCAGATTTGAAATCAAGAAATGTGAGTGAATAATATTATCAGGCGTCATTTTTTGAAATTTTCTTTCTGAAAAAAAAGGTCTAATTGTAGCTCGAACCAAGCAATCACATCAACCAGTGGCAACAAAATAAAAATCATTAACATTTAATTTTTGAATGTAGTACAGGATACATGATACACAAATAACATATCCTTAGAATTAGTTACAGCTATCAACAGTCAGAACTGGGTCACTGAGTTGTTTAATCTAAGCTTTTTTCTCTTTTCCTAATTTAAGAAAAAAGGGAATTCTCATCTAAACTGAGGAGAGTTTTAATTAAGTAGAGAAAATTACAGAATTCAGGCAAATGTACATGGTTAACAAACAGGCCATGTTTTAGTTCTCGTTTAACAGTATAAGTTGAGAGGATCGGAATGTACTTGTCCTGATAAGAATGAATTATATTCAATAGGTAAATCTAGTTGTTGATGTTTAAGGATCAACCTTATATATAAGAAAATGTTGTTCAGTTCAATTAGCAGACGCGGAGCGATTTTTTCCTATTATTCTGAACTACATTAATTAAATGATCAATACTTAATAGAGGACTCTATCAAAATAGATTTAACTTCTTTTCCATCAATATAGCTTTATTCACCAACAATAGCGGTCATGAGGAAGTTCCATAAATGCCATGTGAGGATAGTGTTCGGCATTTTAGGGGACAATTTGCCCTTAGCACCATAAAGACCATATTCCCTTCCTAAGGATCAGATGAAATGACTGGATCAAGAGTACTCCAATACTCATCACCTATTAACTAGCAATTCCCCCTAAGATGCACGCAAAGATTTGCAACACAACAAACAACTATGCATCACGATGCTAGAGGTACTTTTAAACTTCTGCTTTGCAATAGACCTTTTATTTTTCAAATTTGAAACAACACATTTAATCAGCCCCATTGAAAGTATCCAGACATGATCTAATTGTCTCCGGAAGAATAGTTAAATCCTTAATGTATTGAAAATGTAAAACTGGTACTTTACTAACTCTCTTCCTAAATGGAAATTACTATTTAGGTTCAGTCTTGAAGTAGTCCATTAACATCTCTAGATTGCCATTAACAAGAGGTCCAGAACCATGGCAACATCATACGAGCGCCTCTTTCACCGAGGAACCAAAGAGAAAAAAAAAAAAAACAACTAAGCAGCATTCAGTGATAGAGTTCGCTCTTGTTAAATACCACACACAAACAATCATATGCATCTCATAGAAAGTTGTTCGTTTCCGATCTCTTGGTGTTAACGTTGCTAAGTTTCACTACTGAAGTGATACTGACTGAGAGAGATTCCACTGGCATTCAAGATATAGTCGCTAGAAATTGGATCCGAAGAGAGAGCAAATAAAAGAACAGTCATGGGAGGGAGTTGAGAATCCTCTTATATTTGGGTTCCATAATGTGACAATTTCCATGTCAGGTGGCTGGGCTGCAAGCCAACCCATGGGAGATCCATAATGCTCCTCGATCATTAAAGGTCGTAATCAATTCAAATTTAGAATTTTCATTACATACAGACCTCAACATCTAAGCATGTTTTAGGCCAAAGCATGAAAGTTAGATAAAGTACCAGGACTCCAATTCTCACACTCCGAGATTCTTTTACATACTAAGATCTTGAGCTAAATACAGTTGTGGACTATAAACGACGTGAGTGATAATCAATATGAAGCAAAGAACATAATGTAGACAAGCTAAAATAAGGAGCATAAAAAGAACAGTAAAAGATGGAAAATATCTCACCTTCCCTAAAAGTTTATATCTCAAAATCTTCTGTCTGGCAATTCATCAAACATCTTAAATGCATCGCAACAAAACCTGTGCATCACTGTTATCGTAAAACCACGACTTTGAAATGTCATCACTTGCTATAAATTTTTTTGAACACAATTCATGGCTATTTATTTATTTAAGGCTAAATATCATAAAACCCCCCCCTTAACTTTGGACTTAACAGTCAAAATATCATGAAATCCCCCTCAAGTTTAGGGGTTAACAGAAAATCCCCTTTAACTTTGAGATTTTATGATTTCTGATAAAATCTCAAAGAAAAAAGGGGTTTTCTGATAAAATAAAAAAATTAAAAGGGGGTTAAGGGGGTTTTTCTGATATTTTGAAAGTTTGGTGTGGTTTTCGGACGGTTTTCTGATATCTACCCTTTCCTTGCAAATTTCAATGAGCTATTGGGAATTTCTTTAACTGGGCCTACCCCGATAAGAGCCCGGCCAAATAACCGAACTTGGGCTGATTGTGGACTTGGGAACCGCCGCGAAACACGTGGAGCACTCTCAAGCGCTTTCGATTCCAGTAATTTTCTCCACCGCCATCCACACGCCCTCCTCTCAGCAAAATCTAACCGTACATTTAGTTTCAATCCAACGGTCAAAACTCCCGATCCGCGTGCTCCCTCCTCATTGGCCAATGCCAAATACAACCTTATAAAAGAACACCAACACCCCCCGGCAGTCAAGAACGCGACCCCAGTTCTCGTTATCTCCCCCCCCTTTCGTTCTCGTAACCCTAGTCCCCCTCAAATTCACAAGAACTCGATCGAGATTCTCAATGGCGGGAAGAGGAAAGGCGATTGGATCTGCGGCGGCGAAGAAGGCGACGTCCAGGAGCAGCAAGGCCGGGCTCCAGTTCCCGGTGGGTAGGATCGCTCGATTCCTTAAGGCGGGCAAATACGCAGAGAGGGTCGGCGCCGGCGCTCCGGTGTACCTAGCCGCCGTCCTCGAGTACCTCGCTGCTGAGGTATAGATCTCTGAGTTTCGTTCAAATTGATGTTTTTGCGTCAATTTTTGGTGCGAATTTGTTTCGAATAGATTAGGTAGTTTTTATTTTAAATTCTTGAAATGGGTATTCATCAAAATGAAATGGGTATTGATCAAAATTTCACCTTTTTTTTTTTTTTTTTGCTGTTAACAGGTTTTGGAGCTCGCTGGAAACGCGGCGAGAGATAACAAGAAGACCAGAATCGTACCGAGGCACATTCAGTTGGCGGTGAGGAACGACGAGGAGCTCTCGAAGCTGCTGGGCACCGTCACCATCGCCAACGGAGGAGTGATGCCCAACATTCACAACCTCTTGCTACCAAAGAAGGCTGGAGCCTCTTCAAAGGCCGGAGCTGATGATGACAGCTGAAGGACTCTGCTTCTGTGCCTAGTTTCCCCCTTTGTCGTTTTAAAATACTCTTGTAGATTTTGGTGTTTGGTTTTCTTTTTTTAGGGTTTAGGGTTGTAGTTGTTTAGTGTGGGTATTTGTAAGTTTGGGGGTCTGAAACGAGATGCGTGTTTATGGTTGAGGGTTCGTTTAATTCCCAATGGTTGGTTATGTTGCGATGTATGTTAAGGTTTTGAATTGTAATGAGAGCTATAGCCTGCAGTTTTTATTCAGTATGCTCTTAATATTTCTCAAATCAATTGAGTGGAAGATTTGGGATGATGAAAGAGAGAAAGCAAAAAATTGATTTCGTATTTCGTACTTAAAACATGTGGAAAACCGAATAGCTCTTAAAGTAATAATGAGGCTCATCGGCAAAGTCAGGATGGCCGAGTGGTCTAAGGCGCCAGACTCAAGTTCTGGTCCTCGTGAGAGGGCGTGGGTTCAAATCCCACTTCTGACATTTTTAACTTTTTTTTTTCCTTGTTAATGAATTTTTATTATATATTGCAAGTGATATTCATCTCATAGTCAGAACAAAAAATATACATTTCCCTCATAAGATTTTTTAAAAAAAAAGGGGAACATAATTGCACAATAATAAATCAATAAATCTAATTCTTCATTTACAAAGTGGGTCTAAAGACCCCAAATAAAGACAGTACTGGATCTCGTATTCATTGCTTTGATCCTAGCTCAGGCCCCCATCATCCTTCAATGACACCAACAACAATCCAATGTCAGCCCTTGTTGATGCGCTACATCTGTTGCCGATGAAAGAAGGCCCATCTCAAGCCACCGCATCAATGATTTAGTGTACCTGAGGAATGTCACTAACGAAACTTAGAATGAACAGCTTTCAGATTTCAAGTAACAGAGAACACAGTACCTCCTCATCCAGCTAATCGTCCTCATCAGAACTGGAAGAATCCGAACCCTCCATTCGCTGATCCTTGATCGCCGGAAACAGCAACTGCCGAGGATCTCTGACATGAGGGTCTCTAGCAGGCGACATCGCTGGCGACGACGACGACGACGCAACACTTTCTCTAGCTCTCTGTGGCTTCGGCTTCGGCAATACCTTCACTTCCCTGCACACCTTATCGATCATACCCAGAAAATCCCTCACGATAACAAACAACCTCAGACCCTCATCCTTCCCACTATTCCCATCAAAATAATCAGTAGTCTCCTTCACCAACAGCCTCATCTTCTTCTCTTCCTCCAGCAAACTAGTTATATCAGCCTCTGCACGCTCCACAAAAGCTTCGAGTGACTGTAAAAACCGACCCTCCTCATCGCAGTTTTCCATCTTAGTCCTCAGAAACTCTTGCGTCTTCAACACTTTTTCACCAAGGCTCGCCATCGTGTTTGTCAATGCATCAGTGTCAAGCCCTGCAGCTTTTTTGACATTTTCGAGCTCACTACTCAAGCTTGAGACAACCTTAAGACCAAGAGTCCGGTAATAGGCTCCAGAATCAGGGGGAGGCTCGTCGAGGAGATCTTCGGAGGTTAGGCTTGAAACGCTGCTTCGACTTTCTTGGGCTGCACGGGCTGCGCGTACTCCTTCTGCACGGATGATCTCTAAGACGACAAAGTGGAGGAGCGTTGTTTTTCCGTCGGTTCCTCTGACGTCCGAGAGTTTTAGGAGGGTGTCGAGTTTAAATGCTTGCGCTCCTCCTCGGTATGTGCCATCGTTCATACGGTTGCCTGTTTTAAGGACTGCTTCGAGGAGTTTTAGGAAAAGGCGGCTGTTTCTTAGCTCCTTACAGGCTACCTGGATACAGATGAAGCATAAGGTTGAAGTATTTTGAGCTACACTACAGTATTTTAATTTCTGCTGCATTTACATTTTGTAATATATAAGGGTTAATTGCGGATAGACCCCCTGCGTGAAATATTTCTGATCCTTTTCAGGTGGTCTATTAACTCAAAATAAAGAGCATCAGTTGTCCTATTAACTCAAAATAAAAACAAAGACATATGAGATTAAAGCTTACCTCTAGAGCTGAAAAGGCATCAGAAATGCTTGAAACTTCCTCCGGTAGGGAAGTCATAAGAAGCAAAGCTTCCATCCGCTGATAAGCAAATGGGATATCCACTATGTCTCTTATAAATTGTTCTGCAGGGCCAAGCTGAGAAGGTTCAGCAAAAAGCCGAATCTTCAGTTCTTCTTCAGTTGTAGGTGCCATTTTCAGCAATGTAATGAGTAACTCTGCTGGAAGCTCGTTTCCTGGCATCCATACAAAGAATATTATAGTTCGTACAAGACCCCCTGAGAGAAAATCTATTATTGCACGTAGAACCCCTTAAAAGGGTTTACAAAAATTTAATTCTAGGGGTCTATCTGCGACAATGGAACTACAAAGGTAGTAAGTTCAATTTGATATAGGGTATATGCCTAATTAACCCTATAAATTAATACCAGGAAGTAACTCATGCTATTTATTGCATGAACATAAATAACACTAGAATTACCTTCCAAAAGTGCATCACGGACTTCTTCTGATTTTACACTCATTGCTTTCAAAGAAATAGACAAGTTCTGTGACTTTTTAGGCTCAAGGATCCTGACATACTGAGCAGCATTATCCTTCTGTGACATCTTCTTCCCCTCTTTGTTATCGGTGTAACCAAATAGACTTTCTATCATCTCCTCATTAAACCTGCAAGTCGAAATGACCCTTTTAGCACCAAGAATCCACCAATTCAAGATCTTAAGAACAACAACTTACTGGAAAGAACCAGCTTTTAGCTTATCCCACACCATAGCCTGATCAGGTTTAGCCTGAACCTTATCCCAAAAGAATGGCTTAAGTTTGGTCTTAGGGGCATTTCCGACATCTGCAGAATCTTCTCCATTCGTATTTGGTGCACGCGGTGGGGCTTTATTTGGCCTTGTAATGTTGATTTTTCCGGTTGGGGGTCGAGGAGCTGAACCTTTTGGTGGAGGTGGAGGGCGAGGACTGGATTTTGGTGGTGGAGGTGGGCCCGGAGGAGATTTAACAGGAGGCATAGGCGGAGGAGGAGGTGGTGGTGGTTTTGGAGCAGGAGTATCTGTTAAAATAATGTTATTTAGCTCAATAGAAGAACTTGCATTTGAAGAGCCCAATTTTGAGTAATTCAATGAGTTAATTTCACAAAAGCCCCCTGAACAATTTTTTTTGGTGGGGTGGGGGGGGGGGGGGGGGGGGG
>JBAKGM010000326.1:44714520-44727937 GCA_037177215.1 Asparagus racemosus
ATGTACAGGCCTAGAATCAAAACCTGACTACTAGCTTAAGGTTGAAAGAAAGAGAGAGTACGCTGTGCTTTTTTTTTTTTTTTTTTTTTTTTTTGTGGGTGAGGTAGGGGGCATGATTTATTATTCCTAATTGTTTTGAATTAATGCCACAATATTATCTCATTTGTAAAATAACAGATATAGATGCTTGTGAAAGATGCCACAGAATCAAGCAACTAACAAATGATAGGGTTACTCAAAAATATATAAAGATTCTAACCACAGTATTTGCTCTTCGGCACTCTGGCTTGGTTCACAAGTAAATCAGATCACAGTTTCAGATATATCTCAAATTCAAGGCTGATGAATGCTAGCCAATATCATTAGATGTGACTATAATCATGCTCAGAACTTTTTCCACGTTAAGATAAGGAAAATACACGAAAGCAGATTAGGTACACTAGCTAGTGGTGGCAGTTGATAACAGAGCTTTTAACAAGAAGAAAAAGTTGATACTAGCAAGCACTGACATCATCTGTCGAGGAAAAATAGAAAGTACTGTGACCATCACTCATGAGGAAACAGAGAGGATGACCAAAATGACAAAGAAATGGAGATGGCGTGGCCAAGATTAGATTCAAAAGTCACAAACTAGCAGTTGTTACCCGCCAAGTAAGTGATCTGCCGTTGGTCCACATTAGGAATAACGACTATGGTTTTAAGTATCCACTAGATCCATTGTGAATGAGTATGTTGATTAAAGGGTTGCTCAGAACAACACATATATACAGTAGAACCAAATCATCCAATCTATTGGAAAGTTTTCTATTTACTGAATAGTGCCCACCGAATCCTATTCAACACTCAAAAGAACTCGAGAATGTATATCGGACGGTAAAAATAATAGCGGTTGGAAAAAAATAATCTCAAGGGCTAAATTATTAACCCGTTAGATAAGTGTTATTTTAGTCATTATAATCATTTTTAGTGTTTGAGAATAATAAGAATTTTGACTATTTTCTGTATAATTAGAGGGGCTAACTCTTAATCCTTTTAAATATGAGTATTAATAAACTCCGCATTTTTAATCCCTCTAAATGGGTTAGCTTAACACTTCCGCATTTTTTGCGTTTGGCAAATTATAGATGATTAACTCACTTTAAGAAAGAGATAAAATCTCCTTAATCCCTCACTTAACCTTTTACCAAACGGCACCTACATGCCTAACCTCCTGCATACGGTACAAAGCTGTTGCTATTTGTTGGCCCATGAACTGTTGGCCCATTTGTTGGAGGGGCCCAGTTCACTTATCATTTACCCAATCCTTTTGTGTTTAACCCCTTCGGTCTGCTGCCTTCTGAAACCCTAGCCACCTTCTCCCCTCTCATATTGGCTGCCTCATCCCCTACCCATGTAGGTCGGCTCCTACCTCTGAAACCCTAGCTTTCTCTCTCTCATGTCGGCTGCCCTCCTCTCTATAAAGAGAGGGGTTTGGCAGTAGCTTGTGATGGGAGAAGGAAAAGGAAGAGAGGAACTGCTTTGTGCAATCACATCCCCCTTTGTGCTCCTTAGCTTTGTGCGATCTCCCCCTTTTCTCCCCTTCGTGTCCTTGGTGGTGCACACGAGAAAGAATCACTGTGATTGAAAGTGAGCAGGCTTCTGAGCCAACGACGACGTGATCCCTACAGTGGTATCAGAGCCACGTTTTGCCGTCGCCGTTCCTACCTCGTCGAGCCACTGCCATTGCCGTTCCAGCCTTGTCGAGCTGCTGCCGTTACCATGGGTAAGGTCGAACCCTCTCCTAGGGTTTCATTTAGGTATATTGCCAAAATTCTAGAATTACGTGCTGCAATTAAGTGCTAAAATCTCTTTTTTGTTATTGTTTGTGCTCGTGTGAAAGAACAAAGAGATTGAAACAAGAACTTTGTGTTCATCATTCTTCTTATTTGTTCGTGCTAGTTGCTTCACACGTTTCGAGCTAGATAATTACCAAAATTAGATTTGTTCGTATACCATTATTTAATTTTTCTGTGTGAAGAATGTCTGCTACTAATCAATATGGTATGGTTCTATTCAACGGAAAATCTGATTTTAGCATTTGGAAACAAAAACTAAAATGCATTTTAATTCAACAGAAGTCTTTTAGTGCTGTTGGTCAGACTTATTTGGCTTCTGACACTGAAGAAAAAAGGGCTCAAATGAACTAAAATGCATGTTCCACAATTTATTTGAACTTATCTGACTCTATGCTTAGAAAAGTTAGAATTTTAGAATCTGTTAAAATCCTTTGGGATAAACTTGAAGAACTCTATACTGAAATCTCTTTACCCAGTAAAATATTTTTGCTTGAATTTTTTTTTTAATTTAGATTGGATATGTCTAAGGACATTGAGGAAAACCTAGATGTTTTCACAAAACTTATTTCAGACATTAAGCTAACTGGTGATAAACATATAGACGAATATACTCCTATTGCACTTCTAAATGATATTCCTGACTCACATAGTGATGTGAAATCTGCTATTAAATATGGTAAAGATGAGGTTACCCTTAATATTGTGATCCATGGTCTTAAGAGTAAGGAACTAGATTTAAAACATTCTGGAGGAAATAAAAATTTTGGTGAGTTTATGCATGTGAGGGGTATGCCTCAGAATATGTCTTATAACCAAAAGAATGCAAGTAATAGGGAATCAAGTAAGAAAAAATTTGAAAATGGAAGGGTTAGATTTAAGTCCAGATTTAAATTTAACAAATGCTATAATTGTCATGAAACTGGTCACTTTATTAAACACTGTCCTAAGCCTAAGAAATATCAGTAAACTGATCATGCTAATATGGCTGTCTGTGAGGGCAAAATGGGTGAAATTTTCATGATTAATAATCTTTATGATTGTGCATATTTGAACTTCGTGTTATCTGATTTTTTATGTAAATTAGATTGGTTATTAGACTCTGGTTGTACTTTTCATATGACCCCTTTTAAAATATGTTTTCAAACAATAAGAAAATAGAGAATGGCTTTGTGTCAATAGCAAATAAAAAGAAATGCAATGTTTTAGGAACTGGTGATATATGCATTATGTTTTCTTCTGGTTCTGAGTTTACTTTGAAAAATGTTAGGTATGTTCCTGATTTAAGTTATACCTTGATTTCTTGTGCATCTCTAGAAAATGATGGTTTGGAGGGTAAATGGGTTAAAGGGGTTATGAAAATTCTGAAAGGGCCTCTTGTTATTTTTACTGCTGAAAAATAAAATAACTTGTATGTTTGTCATGCTGAACCTGTGCTTGATTCTGTTAACTTTGTGATAGGTGATAAATCTGTTTTATGGCATAATAGATTAGATCACATGAGTAATAAAGAATTAGAAATTTTGCATAAAGGATGTCACTTTGGTAGTGATAAAATATCCCCCATCCCTTTTTTGTGAATCTAGTGTGCTAGGAAAATAATATAAGGTTATTCCTAATGAGGTGGAGCATGATATGCAGGAAATAGATAACATGCATGAATTTGAATTTTGACTTTGGGTAAATTCTTTCCCCTTGCTTTGTGTGTTGCCTTTGTGGCCTATTAACTTGCTTTGTGCTTGTTAATAGCTTTGTGATTGAATTTTGACTTTGTGTAATTTCTTTCCCCTTGCTTTGTGTGTTGCCTTTGTGGCCTATTAACTTACTTTGTGTTTGTTAATAGCTTTGTGATTTTTCCCTTTTGAACTCGATGACCGTTGGGTAGAGTTCAGTCCTTTGTGGACTTGCCATGCTTGGTGATCTTGCCCCAATCTTTGTGATCTGAGTTTACTTTGTGTATTCTCTCCCATTGCTTGTATCCTCTTTGTGATCATATAGGTAATGGTAATTGTGGTGATGATGAGTCCTGCAGTTCCGTCTTTACTCAGTGCACTACTTTGGGCCAAAGGTGGAGATTGTTGTTTTGTTGGCCCATAGATTGACCGGCCCATTTGTTGGCCCAGTCTCTTATCCCATTTACCCGATCTCTTGGTTTCCTCTCTCTTCGGTCAGTACTCTCTGTGAAACCCTAGCTCCCTATCTCTCTCCCTCTCAAGTCGGCTGCTGCCATCTCGAGCCCCCTGCCCTGTAGATTGGCGCCTACCCGTAAATCCCTATGCCCTCTCTATCACGACGGCTGCCCCCTTCTCTATATAGAGGTGGGTTTGGCAGTAGCTTGATGGGGAGTGAGAAAAAGATCTCAGCTTTGTGCGATCCCCACCTGAGCTTTGTGCTCCTCAGCTTTGTGCAATCACCCCCTGAGCTTTGTGCTCCCCTGAGCTTTGTGCGATCCCCCTGAGCTTTGTGCTCCCCTGAGCTTTGTGCGATCCCCCCTTGTTCCCCTGTTCTCCCCTTTGTGTCCTTGGTGGTGCACAGTGAGGGTATTTCGACGGTAACTGAGTGTGAACAGGCTTCTGAGCCAACAATCCGAGAACCTAACACGTATGGTTATGTTAGCTTGTACAACTCTGGGGTTTTTAAATGTTAAATACTTCTGATGAACACGGAGGTTTTCACCCACCTTTTAGCTAAAAAACAATAACAATGCCGCAAAATAACAACATGACAACGAAAGAAACTAAATCTATGTTTGGCAATTCTTCGATGAGGACGACTTCTAAATGGACTCTATTCTTAACAAGACATGAAGCTAAAGTTGCAAGCATTTTCGTATTCTGACGAGTGCCTAGGGAATCTTCTCTCAAATGAGTGATGTCTTCTCTCAAATTTATTACCAAGAAAAAGCCACAGTGTTGAAGAAAGCGGTCATAGATGCAAACAAGGTTATCGTGAAGTGCCAATTATAGGCACATATGACAACTGAAGGAGGACCAAAGTGTGACCATGACTCCATCATGCAGATAAAAGACCAAGGAAGAAGACAGGACAAACGTCGAACGAAACTTGCGTATGAACAACACCAAGATACCCGTATCACAAATGACAACAATCTAGAAAACAAATTTGAGATTTTGAGGTAAATTGCTCTGGTACGAGACATCTTTTACTATTGTAAAGAACAGCGACGTAAATTTCACATATAATTCAACCAAAAAATCCAAAATGCTTAATTGAATACCAAGCAATTATTCATCAAATTATCAGCACACAGAAAAATTTCATGGTAACAATACAAATCTTCCATAAATAATCAAATTATAGAGAAGAAAAAGGAGGAAAACCTTATTACCGTCTGCTCATCGAAATTCGATCTCAATAACGGGCGGACATCCATCCCATGCTTTCCCGCTAAAACTCTCGAGGTAAGCACATGAGATAACATCAGTAAAATACCCAATAATCCAAAAATTTTCAAACACAACATTTCTGAAATCAGCCCTCCTAAACATTTCATCAAAAAGATTCAAGCTTTGGGATCACGAAGACATAATCCTTCCGAAAAAAGAATTTTTTACAAGATAAAGAACGGAGTTTCAAAATTAAAAACGGCAGCTGATAATTTGAAGAGAAACCGGTCGAAATTTTGTGGGAGAAACGTAAAGAAACCAGACAGATTTCTTGTGTTTCTCCCTTTTAGACCGGTCCAATTCAAATGCGACCAAATTGGGGAATCTAGGGTTTCTAATTTTTTGAATTGGGGGAAATTTTGTTGAGGAGAGAAAAGAGAAGGAACGAGAACGCGGGAGAAAATACGCGTAAATGTGATTGACCGTTGGGTTGGTAATTAGCTCTTTGAGTTTTTATAAAGCTATTTTTAAGATTAATTTTTTTAAGACGAATTTTGAAAACAATAATTATCAAACAAAATAAAAGAAAGATGATATTTGGATCCATATCTGAGGGTTAAAAGGTAATATTTCGATCCATATCTGAGGGTTAAAAGGTAATATCCCGGGAGTAGAAACCAAATCTCTATAAATTAATATTAAGACTATTGCCTCATACTAAAGTCAATAATTAAGAGCTTTTTTTCCCCCTTTTTTTTCCGGAAAAGAAAGAAGGAAGCCTATCAATTCATGTGGTTTACACAGATATTAAGTGTGAGTAAACGGTTGGTTCGGTCAGTTTTTACGAATTTTGATAAAACTGAGCTGATACGGTCTATATTTGAAAGCGAACCAAACCGTCTGAAAATTAGTTCGGTCATTTTGAAATATTCAGGCTGGACTTCAACTAGTTTAATTAAGAAAATAGTCTAATTAAAAAAATAAACAATTTGAGGAAAAAAGAGAAGAAATTTGTGAGCCAATGAAAAGAAAGAAAGCGTTACTTTAGACAAATTTAAAGAGCGATCAGTTCAGTTTGTTCAGCTTAAAATATTCTCAAACCGAATCAACCGAAACAAATTTGAAAATTGAACCAACTGCAACATATTTTAAAACGGAACCGAATCGTCAAAATTCAATCAATTCGATTGGTTTATTCGGTTAACGATTAATACTCACTCTTAATAGATACTAACCAAAGTAGTGGATGTGCAATACGGGATGGATATGTAGATACTATGAGAGGTATTCCTATTATAAATACAAATTCTTTTTGGAATGATCATGTATTCATACATATAAAAAAGTATAGTTAGTTTATGTAACAAGTATAAAATGCATATAATAAATTAATATGTAACCAGTTGACATGACACAACAATCAGCGCAAGGAATGTGAAGTTAATAACAGTCGTGTACATAAATTGCTTATGGATAG
Organism: Asparagus racemosus; assembly: GCA_037177215.1. NCBI lineage: Eukaryota > Viridiplantae > Streptophyta > Magnoliopsida > Asparagales > Asparagaceae > Asparagus > Asparagus racemosus. Next base: position 44,721,177 of record JBAKGM010000326.1, read on the forward strand.
TATTGGGCTCTGAAACCCCAGATATCCTGTCGTTTATCAGTGCAACTGGTTCAGAACGTGGTCGCCCATGTTTCAATTCAAAACCAGGATCCAGCTTACTACTACATTTGTTTAAGGCGGAGAGAAACTTTAAAATTCCTATTTAATTATTAGAAATTGACCTATCTGATCCGTTTAATTTTTGGTTCGCATTCTCAAATGAGTCATAGAGATGTTTACTCAACTTACGCTGCTTTTACCCTATAAGAGAATAACGTGGGGTCCAAACTCTTTAAAAATTTTTTTCTTTTCAAAATTGATGACTCAACAATGGAGCCCAATCTTTTGTAGGGTGAAAAATAGTAAAAGTGGAGTAGTGTAGCTAGCATTATCCATTTTTTTTTTCTTTCCAGTGGTTTGAATTCTCAAATGGATGACATGAATTGTAGCGTATCAACATGAATTGTAGCGTATCAACGAGAAAACTTAGTGCATTTGTGTGAAGGAGAAGGGTCCGCTTGATATTTATTTCCTTCTCTCTCATCCCTTAAAGAGTACCCGTGTACACCAATTAAAAAACCGTTTCGGTAATTTTATATGCTTGATAATTAATTTCAACAGAACATAGTTTAATAAGATAGAAACCAGCTATCTTATGTAAATAAGTTGATTTACAAGGAAAAGGGGAAAAGAGCGGCATGCGTATTATGTAAATAAGTTGATTTCTTAAGATAATAATCTTACCACCTGGTTTTACTTTTTGTTGACGCCTCCTGATTTTTTTTTTTTTGGTTGCTACAAGAGCTCCTATAATTTGCACGTACTCTCTCTTCCCTCATGGAGACAGGGTCAGAGTGCACCGTTTATTAATGCATAAGCAATTTTAATTTTTTTTCCCAAATAACAATAGATTTGGCTTTCTTCTTTGTTTGTTGTTAGATTTGTTTTTGCTCTTCTATACCATTGAGAGCAGTTAATCTCCAACCTCTCCCACATTTGATTTCTCTGAGTTGGGTTCTTCTTTACTATTAAAATGGATACATATATCTTTCAATGAAAAAAGAAATCTTTTTCCTTGTTTGCTTACGAGGAAGTAATAATGGTAGGATATCACCAAAGATCCAAGCTTTTAATGGTGGCTCGCATGAATTTGGCAACGGAGAGTGATTGTGCTGGTGCCAACAATTAAATACCAGAGCAAACCTCTCCCCATAAAACAAGACAGAGAAGAAAACAGAGGAGGAGCAGAGGAGAGAAATGCCAACAGTTTGGGTCTCTCTCAAGAAATCCCTCCATTGCAAACCTCAACCATCAGATGTAGTCAACCCAAAGCTCAAAGCCCATCAAGCCCACCAAGCCCATGACCGTCATCCTCCTCCTCATCTGAGGACAATCTTAACAAGGAAACCCCCAAGATCAGGGTGCTCAAGATCCATAGCCAATCTGAAGGATGTAGTGATCCCTGGCAGCAAAAGACAAATAGAGAGGCCTCCGAGTTGCAGTCCGAGGTCAATTGGGAGCAGCGAGTTCCTGAACCCAATAACCCATGAAGTGGTTTTCGATGGCAACTCAAAATGTGAGCTCAAGATCACTGGTTTTGGTGATGGTAATGGTGGTGGGATAGTGGGCTCTACATTGAGGCCGGGGACTCCTGGCCCTGGAGCCCGTCTCGGGCTGAAGTATGATCCTTCTCCTCAGAGAAAGTCTCCTCCATCTCTTTCTGTTTTTGGCAATGGAGGTGGAATTTTGCAGAGCTCAGCGACGGAAAGAGCTTCTCTTGAGGCTGCAGGGTTTGATGGTGGCTATGTAGGCTGTCAGAGGTGTGGAGAGCAGTTTGGCAAGTGGGAAGCTTTGGAAGCTCATCATCTATCCAAGCATGCAGGTAATAAAAAAAAGAAAAAAAAAGCTTCTTCTTGTTTCTTCTTTCAGCATAAATTATGTTTAACGTGATCATATTCTGAAATCTGTAGTAATTCATAGACTCCATAGTCTTTAGACAAACAGAATACTATAATTCTTGGGAGTTGAACTTTTGCTTAAAGCTAGAAGATTATAGGATCATTAATATCTCAAAAATATTTCGATCTACTGACCATTTCTTACAGTTACTGAGCTAGAAGAAGGTGATTCCTCGAGAAAGATAGTAGAAATAATTTGCAGAACGAGCTGGTTAAAGTCTGAAAGCAACCGTGGTTGGATCGAAAGAGTCCTAAAGGTGCATAACATGCAAAAAACCCTTGGCAGGTTTGAAGAGTACCGAGAATCTGTTAAGATCAAAGCTAGCAAGCTCCCCAAGAAGCATCCTCGATGTCTAGCTGATGGCAATGAGCTCTTAAGATTTTACGTCACAACTATTGGTTGCTCTCTAGGCATCAGCGGCTCTTCAAGCCTTTGCACCTCAGGAAAATGCAATGTCTGCAGAATCATAAGGCAAGGGTTTTCAATAAAGAAAGGAGAAGTAGGCGTTTTTACAACTTCAACTAGTGGAAGAGCATTTGAAACAATTGAGGTCTATGAAGACAATCCTTCAATCAGGAAGGCATTGATTGTGTGCAGAGTGATTGCTGGAAGAGTTCACAAGCCACTTGATAACTTTCAACAGTTAACCAATCAATCCGGATTCGATTCATTAGCAGGTAAAGCTGGCTTGCATTCTAACATTGAGGAACTCTACTTGCTTAATCCTACAGCACTTCTACCCTGCTTTGTGGTAATATGTAAAGTCTGAAGAAATTTTATGAACTTTTGCTTTCTATTTTTTTCTATTTAACAACTGCGAGAAATTTCTGAATTCATCTAATCAACTACTGTAACTTACTGAAGTATCTGTTCTCAGAGAGAACTATGCCTCATCTCCATACTCAAAATGAGGGCATCTATGTTGGCGTCAGTAGATTCAAACTAAAGTGAGAATCTCTTATGCTGTTTATTTGGATGCATGTGGATTAAATGTTAATTTTAGGGCTTCACGCACCTCTATGAGAAAATATTTGCCACTAATGTAAGCATGAAGGAGCTTGAAATTCTACAGTGCTAGTGTACATACTCTAGTACAAACAAGTTCAGATTTCACGTTGCATGTGATTCACTGAGGTCATATATTGATAGCTTAGGATACAGGTAGAATTGCCCTGTCCGATACAAGGATACCCGGTGCAAGACAGAGTTTATTAAGAAGACGATATATACGAATTCTTTTATGCTGCAAAGTTAAACTTCAACTTGTAACCAGGTTAGAAATACATTATAAACTTATAAATAGATACATCTTGGCAGAAGAATCAGCACAACAGAGCTGATGCATAATTGATTGACATTGAGATTTTAGTAGCACATAGCTACTAGATTATGCAGTAATGTCAAGGTATGTGACAGCATCTGCAGATTGAAGACCAAGGACTTCAAGTTATGTTCAAGTCTTAATTAACCAGTAAGAAAGTTAAGGTATCGATTTCACCACGACAATGTTTATCGTCTATATTCTGAACTTTAGTGCAAATATATTTGGCATGTTATGTTAATTACTGGGAGGAATTATTTTGACTTTTTGATTAGCCAAAATAATGGTAATCAAAACTAAATGTGAACAATGAGGGAATTGTAGCTCTGGCAATCATGAAGAGCCCTTTAATTGCTTTAGGGCTTGGGTTCGCACAATTACAATTACCACATGCACTTTTTTATTAGACCCTGGAGTCTGCAGTAAAGAGGAGATAGTGCAATGAGAACAAGGGATTTGCTCTTCAATGAAAATCTATTTTCAGTTATTTTTAGTAAGATGTCAAATGTAGCCATCTGTTCTAAATAAATGAAGTAATGAAACGTTACGTCTCACAATATAACATTTCCAAACAGCATATTCTAAAGCATCCAAAAACTAACCTCATGCAACTTCATACAATATTTTTCCTTACCACAAAATTTGGTTCCTCAAATCAATCGTACACTGTTATAAAAACATTTCCATGTTTAACTACAATATAGAAAGAGTAGTTATAACTACACTACTTTTACACAAGAAGAGAGAAAAATGTTAGGTCCAACCTTTTTAACTTTTACCATGTAAAATTTGCTTTAGAAATTTTGGCTGCAAACCAGACCTCAATACACAATTCAGTCCTCTCAAAATAGTCAATCAATCTTAATCTGAATACTGCCACATAATACCTTAGATTTTCAAGTTAAGTTGGTAGAACGTTAACTTAAGATTAAAACTTTAAATCTATTTGATATTCTTCGTTTATCTACACTATTTCACTCTACACAAAATTTGAACTAGTTTTTCATGTCATGGAACTCATGGGTTGCTTGACTTCTTTGATATTGAATGTAATAGTGAATGTTGCTTACTGTTCTCCAACAACCATAGCCAAGTGAAGTGACACATCTACAGTTATTAGTGTTGGAAGAAGGAAGACAATGAATGCATTGAATTTTGGCCTTGAATCATGTTCAAACTCTCAAATCTTGTCATATTTAGTACCATTTGCACTTGGGACAATGCCGCTGGATTTTGCTTACTTCCAGAAAGTTATTCAATCATCTGCTTCTTGATATTTATCCCTCTTTAACTCCCATATACCCAAGTTTAAATAGTTCAATATTATCACTAGTAACAAAAAGCAGTTATGCTGAAGCTGAACCAATCTCTAAAACCAAGTTCATGAATTATTGATTTGGGAAGCAGAAATTGATAAGCTTCACATAACACGAAACATAAAGGATCCAAAATGAAGTCTATTAACAAGTTCATTGCAAGTATGTTGCGAGATGTAAAGCAGAAAAAACTTAGCCTTTGATAAGTAGTATTGCCAACAACAACAAAGGATGAAATGGTGGCAAATGCTACAATGTGAAACCAAAATCGAAAAAAAGGAATTGACAACAACAGAGATTATTCGGAAGGAATTAGATTTTACATACATTGTGATGATCACTTCAACCTGACCTCAAGTAGCTTTTTCTTCTTTCTCTTTCTCTTTTTCTTTATGCACCTTCTTCCAATTTTCGGCACTATCGATTATTTCACCAGTCTTGATGAGGTAACGAACCCTGCTCCCATCCTCAAGAATTTTGTGCCCTACTCGACTAGCTACCTCTTGTTCTTTTGAATATAGCATCACATTGGAGCTGTGAATAGCTGCTTCAATCTGTCATTAAAATGATGCATTATTAAACATAAAGGTGAAATCAGAGACATTTGGTAATGAATTTGTGACATACGCGATAAGAAATTCTCAATGTGAATATTACATTATGATTGAGAGGATGATAAGGGTAATTACAGCAGTAAATATCTTCTACTTGTATTACTGATTCACTTTAATACCAAATGCAACATCTAGTATAATATGCTGCCTCGCTCTTTTACAATTCCTATGATCCTTTACTACCAAAATTGATAGAGGGCTACAAAAATTACCTAAACTCCTATCTTTAAATCTAACACCGTCACCGCACAAGAGCTCTTACTAAGACATGGTGCAGATTATTTCATGCCCACTGCCCAGGTAAAGAAATCTAATAATATTAAAGAAAATAGAATACGCTATTCTCAAAGGGCTGTACGCACCTTGACAATCTGCCCAGGCTCTCCCTCTTCTCGGCTCTTCATGTGCTTTGTCTTCAAGTTTATGTCTTTCACAATGACAGTACTGTTATGTCTGAAAATCCGAGTAATTTCACCGATTTTACCTTTATCACGGCCTGAGATAACTTTCACAGTGTCTCCGAGCCTAACATGCATCTTGTGCAGTACAGGGAGACTGTTGGGTTTACATTCTATCCTCTCCCAACGTTTAAGCTGCACTACAAATTAAGACGATACCCTTCAGTCAAAAATTTAACTTACAATGGAAGATTTTAGCAAGAAAAATCATCTAAGCAAACAAACATTACGGTTATATGTATATTGAACAGTGAATATCATCTAACCAATTAAATTTTCAAGAAAAACAGCTGAAAAATGATTCAGGATGGTTGAAGAAAGACTGATACACTGACCTTCATAACAATTGTACATGGCTTATCCGCAAATATGACCTGCAAGAAAACCATGAAGCAGATTTCAAAAGATTCTGTATTAGAAAATGAACATTGCATAAATCTAATCAAGGATGTTAATTGAAAAGGCAGAGAGAAATTGTAATAAGGTATATGGTACAAAATGGTCTCTAAATCAATTCAGAAATAACATAGTTATAATTAACACTCTGAGACCTCAAATGCCGACATAAAGATTCCATCAAGATTCAAACATGGAAATAATTCGAGGAAATACTATTAACTAGTACAAAGTAATGTGGTCAAATATGCGTGTGATTAGAAGATATGCTTGGCCATGATTCTATTTGTGGTAGTTCACAAAGCCGACTACATTCAAACACTGTTTTGATGCTGAAATCAGAAGCAAAAGTTTTACTTTAGCTTTGTATTCACATACTTTTTTTTTTGTTAGAGAACTTCAGTATAAAATAACGTTGGAAAACCCTTTTTTTGGTTTCAGATATTACAAGAAAGCTTTTAACAGGTTTAACTAAATTTGAATAGGTCAGCTTCAAGTTTTGATCCATAAAAATTACTATATGGCCATCTCTTGTTTCCTGAAGCCCATAAAGTATAGGCTAATTGTTGAATCAAGAGAACTGAACTTATAACACTCTACCAACTAATCTAAACTTTACTCCGAATTAATATGAAAGGCATCAATCTGTTACTATATGTATACCTTAAACGAAAACCTTTTGCCTCAAACCCTCTCACAGGTTGACACCTCAGCACTT
>JBAKGM010000326.1:44748547-44765184 GCA_037177215.1 Asparagus racemosus
TATATATATTGAAACCTAGAGTAACTATCAATGAGCCAATGATAACATAATGGCAGGTTGGAGGATCAACACTGTTTGAATTGAATCCCAAACATACGCCTATTAGAATTTGTATCTTGACTAAAATCTACATTTTTCAGTATCCAGACGGAAACAATGATCATGATTGAACAGTTATCAAGCTCAATGAGTCTGTAAGTATATAGTTACCACAATACAGGGGAAATTTTATTTCTGGAAATTTAGTTTTTCTTTTGTTCTTGTCATGAATTAGACTTGAATCTTAATAAGAGATAAATACCAGATTCACATTAAAACCGACAGCAACAATTCACAAGTTTCCTCTTCATTAACGTGAAGATCACTCACACGAGTGGTTGGTTGTGGCTATGAATCTTCTGTAATCTCTCAGATGCCAGCCAACATGACACTGCTTTTATGTACATACAGTATACATTTATTGTAGATATAGATGATGCAAAGTTATGGACTCTCTTGAGGACACGTAGAGATGTTCTCTCAATATTCTTTTATATCTCATATTCTAGCTAATCTACTTCATTCTTTGTATCTTAATCCATTTCCTGACAAGGGCTAGGAAAGAATCTAAACATTTTTCATTGATTTTCTGCCCCCACCCCCTTAATGTTAAGATATTGCTTGGAGAGTCAAAATTTTTTTTTGATACATTATCAAAGTAGGACCAGGAAAAAAGATTTTATTGGTGTATCAGATGGCAAACTTAAGTTTATCTCTGTTTGGATATTTGGCAAAAGATCCTCAGGATTAATCTATGGTGGGGATAGTAGAATTAGTTGTCTTAATCATATTAGTAGATAAACAATTTTTTACATGTAACTGATAGGTTTACGCAATTTTCAGAAAAAAGGTAGTACACGTAATGTAATATCTCATAAAGTCATGAATCATAATAACGAGTGTCATCTAATACTCAAGTCCGAAAATGATAGCTGCTGCTACAGAAAGTCGTCGTTTACGCCTCACGGTTTAAGATTTTGGGTTAAAATGGTTCTGAATCTCTGTTTAAGACTCACTTAACTCAATACTCTATAAGTTGGTTCACAAATTTTGAACCCCTAAAAAAAAAAAAAAGGTGTGGGGTCAAATTAGCCATACAGGTGTCTAATATCCACCTGTCATTTGAATGAATGAAGAGCGGCGACCTCTTTCATAACCTAAAGAATCTAGCTGTATCTTCAGCCTAATCAAAGAAATCCGTAGACCTGAAGTTGCCACTACCCACCATGCACAAAGTGTCCCTAGTTTCTTCCAATGCTCAATGTGACACCCAACACTATAAACAGGGACGTATGAAGTTTCATTTCTTATGTATACAAATCTTCAAAAGCTTCAAAATCCTGGTCTATGGCTCTTCGTCTTCTCTTTTGGTTTGTCATTGCCAACGCCGCTGCAAATCTTTCCATGGCTCGCCCATTTGGAACAGCTCAAGCGCCGTCTTCTGGTATGCAATAATAAAATGGCATTGAGTCAAGGATTGGAGGAGCACCACTAATGGCAACGCACCGGAAGCACCTAAGCCCTGATCATGGATCGATTGCGGGGGCAAAGGAGTGTGTAGTTAGTCTGTCTGTAAACATGATGTATGCATGTATATATACCTGTATCAAGTTGAATCCAGTCTATGAAAATTTGAAGAAATTTTCTTAAAGAAGGAAAAAATAAAAGAAAAATAAAAACAAGTTCTAAAGTCAATATAAAAGGATAGGACTATGATCATAGAATTGGAACAGATCACATGATGATAATTCTGCTGCCTGACAGACATAAGAAAGCCATAGCAGGATTAAATTTCTACTTAACTAATAACAAGGATGAAGTTCACTGGGCTGGACAAAATAGCATTGCTTTGGCCCATGGTAATAAGGAGCCCAGTACTCTCCTAAAAAGAACCATCTTCGGACTCAACATAGTAATATGGAGAAGGCCCATTCACAATCAAAGCCATCGTCATGCGACCCATCATCATAAGCGTATGGAGCCGGCCCATAATGAGAATCATAGCCATCTCCAAACGAGTCATCATCACAGTAACAATCACATGGAACCGGCCCATGATCAGAATCATAGCCATCTCCACACGCTTCATCATCACAGATATAATCATATGGAAGCGGCCCATAATCAAACTCATAAGAGTACTCATGGCCATCAGCTGAACCGGATTCATCAAAATCAAAGTCATCAGAGCCAAATGAACACCAATCTACTGATGAATATCCGCAGTCGTAGTATTCAACGTACCCATTTTCGATCCAATCATCCATTTGATGAGCAACAGCTATTAACTTCTTTTTTTATATATATATAAATTTTTTAAATTTCCACCTCTTATGGTATGGACTTGAATTTATAGAGAAAGGCTGCGTGTGGGGTGTAAAAAAATTTATAGAATATTCGAAGATTTAAATATGCATGGTCATGGTGACTGTTTCACTTCCCCATTGCTAAATATTTCCCGTAATTATTGTAGCCTCTTTTTTAGCTCAAAGCATTTATTCTAGGTAGTAGGTGACTGGTTCTCCTGTCACGGCATTGGCTAATTAAAAAAATACGCATTAATTATGCCAATACTGCTACCTTAACATCAAAGTGGTCGTGCCGGAGTGGTTATCGGGCATGACTAGAAATCATGTGGGCTTTGCCCGCGCAGGTTCGAATCCTGCCGACCACGTTTTTATTTATTTGTTTCTCTTCTTAAATTATATAAGAAATATAGGAAATTGAATTAGATTAGGAATTTTCTAATTGTGTTTACTCTAGGATTATATTTCTTTTTATAGATTATAACTTATGAATCATCTCATCAAACTGTTATTCTTACGAAGAAAGAGGCAATGGATCCCTCCTTTTATTTTTTTATCAGTTACAGTAAGGCAGTTTGAGTGTAAGGGTTTTCTTAGGTATATTAGAATGTTCAAAATTAGATAGCCTAACCATTAACCCCTCCCTTACAATATTTGCGATTTTTAAAAACCGAAGAACAAGAAATACGCTGATGTTTAATATTTGGAGAAAGAGGTTTAACTAGATAAGACCTATGTTTAGTTCCATCTAAATTGAGACACAGATGGCATTAAGAGTTCTCTCTAATCCTAAAATGGGTACCAGAAAGTTCTACCATCTCCTAGAATATTGAGAACTTGGAACTTCTGATGACCATTATACCCTCTTACCTTATGTCTTCCCTTAGTGGGGGTTTGTAATTTTTAAAACTTTCAAGGGTTTGTTTATAAAACTATTAGAAAGTTGTTGGTAATTTTAAAATCTTAAACAAAGTATTTGTCATTTTCATGACATTCAAGGGCTTGTTGTAAAATTTACAAAGGGTTGTTTGTAATATTTTTAAGGGGATATTTTTAGTTTTTGAAACTTTCAAGGGGCTATTGTAAAATTTTAAGGGGTGTTTTTGTAAAATTTCACATGGATATTTTTGAACTTTATTAGAGGATAATTTTAATTTTCAGATTGTCTAAGGACTATTTGTGATGTAGCGAAAGCGTAATCAAAAGATATAACTATTCGTTCTTGTACGGGCAAAACGACACAAACCCTAGAAACCCTATGAGTAGAAAAATTCTGAAATTAATAATAACCAATCTAAAACCCTACATGAATTTGTTCCCCTTATACAGGGTACAAAATAATGACAAAGTACCTAACAATCCTTTTCCTAAAGCTAAGAGAAATCCTTACGTTAAAAACTTTCTATAAAAACTAGAAAACTAAAAGTAACTCAAAATTCAACGCACAGTTGAGCCTGAAGACGAACATTATCTGGAACCGTGAATTATTTTTATGTATAGAGCATTTCCTGAGCTTTCCAAAAACATATAATAATAAAGATTCTATGGAGAGAGTCAAAAAATATAATCCTCCAAAGTTGCATCTTAGAATCTGTCCAAAAATACTCTTTCGTTTCAATTGTCCCGCTTTCGCATGATCGGATTTCTTCCCAAAAACATAATCATTGCCTCCGCATCAATTTGTAATTTTTAGATTTTAAAGGGTAAGTTTATACTTTTCTAAAATTTATGATGTTGCTTATAATTTTCTAATTTTTAGGGGTTTATTTATAATTTTTGAAATTTAAGGGGTTGTTTGCAACTTTCGTGGGTCTATTTGTAATTTTTAGATTTTTTGTTGGGTGTTTGTAATTTTTAAAACTTTCAACGGGTTGTTGTAAACATATTTAAAAAGTTGTTGTAATATTTCAAAAGTTTTAGTAGGGTGTTTCTAATTTTCACAATTGTCATGGGGCTAGTTGTACAATTTTTAAATGATTTTTTGTAAAATTTTTAAAGAGATATTTAAAATTTTTGAAAATTTTAAGGAGCTGGTTATAGAATTTTCAGGAGGTTAAATGTAAAACTTCATAGGGCTATTTGTAATTTTTGAATATTTCATAAGATAGTTTGTAATTTTCAAATTTTCTAGGGATTGCTTGTGTTTTTTTAGATTTTAACAAGGGCAGTTTATGAATTATATGGTGCTATTTGTAAATTTTGAGTCTTAGAGATTTTTTTAAAAATTTTGTTTTTTCATGGGCCTATTTAAAATTTTAGGTTTTCCTGGAGGTTGTTTATAATTTTTAGATCTCAGCGGTTCTTTGTAATTTTTGAATTTTCAAGGGGTTGATTGTATCTTTTTTATTTTGAAGGGGATAGTTGATAATTTTCTAATCTAAAAAAAAAACCCTTGCATATATAAAGGAGGGTTTTGATTATTATTTCAAGTATAGAAAATTTTAATTTAACATGGATTCTTAACTGAAGATAGAATTAGAAAGAAGGGCTTTGATTATTAGAATATTCTAATTATGAATAATTTTAATTTGATATGAATTCTTCAATGAATATAGGATTAGATGTCCACATGTCAATTTCTAATAAGATATATGGACACGTGGCAATTTTTTTAAAGACGTGGCGTGTTTTTGTATCTTCAGGAATAATTTACCGATTTTGGGATAGTTGTTTTCTGCAACACATTTGCATGGATAAAGTTTTTTTTCTCGACTTTGTTTAAGAAGAGAAGGAGAGCATAACAGTATGAAGAATGTAGAAGGAAATAATACGTATTTTTACATAGAATATAGGAAATTTTAACAAGTACTCTAAAAATCTAGTAAAGGGCTAAAATTACATCCGAAAACCTTTTCTACCAGAACTCAATTTTAAATTACTTTTGTTATCATAACTCACTACGATATCTTAGCAAACAACGCTAGTTTATGATGAAATCAAGAATATCAGTAGGAAACTGCCATGTAACTTTTGAGATAAAAGTTTCATTTATTAAAGATCCAAATACAACTAGAACTCGGTCCCAATATCTACAAATATCTCCACAATGTGAGATATTTATTTCAGTTCATATCTGTCAAATTATTTTTTGATCGATCTCTCTTTGGAGGAGGAGGTATGCAATAATTTTTCTTTCTTTCTTTTTTCCCCTTTATCTTTTAATACAACAGCATTGATATTAGATTGGACGAGAGAGAATACAAGAAAAAAAATTCTACCACCTCTCTTTCTACCAAAACCTTCGCAACTTGTTACTTTCTCGTAAGTTTGTTGCATCCATAGTTTATGGTATTTTGTTGAATTATATACGCATTTAACTCTTTGCTATACGAATTCACATCCTGTTCAGATCTTTATGTCATCTCTGATTAATTGCTCTCTGTGAGAATCAGTATATTGTTACCAAACTCTGGGCTTCCTGATTTTGTTTGTATTTTACTCACCAATTAACCCAATGAGACAGTCTTCTTGAAAGTTATTTAACATGGAGTGCAGAAAAGAGGAAGCAGAAAAGGCTCTGAAACTCGCCGAAGAAAAATTCAAAGCCAATGACTTGCAGGGAGCCAAGAGTTTTGCTCTCAAGGCGCAGAGTATTTACCCATCTCTCCCAAACCTCACGCAAACAATCACGGCCTACGACATCCACATTCTCGCCGCGACGAAGAGCAACGACTGGCACTCGATTCTCAATGTCAGCCCCAACGCCGACCACGAAACTATGAAGAAACAGTACAAGAAATTATGCATGCTGGCTCACCCTGACAAGAACAAGTCAGCCGCTGCCGAGGGCGCCACCAAAATTATACTGCAGGCTTGGTCCGTGTTATCGAACACCCGGGCATCTTCAACAGAGGCTAATTTTTCTGCCATTCCTGACAATTTCAAAGCTCTGAGAACATGTGGTCGCTGTCGAAAGACTCACGTTTGGGAATTCAAGCTGAGCTCGTGCAGGCAGTATTTGTTTCACCGGTGCAAGAATTGCAGTAATTGGATTCCGGTGAAAAAGCCTGCCTCAAGTTATGGTTATGGTACTGACATTGGTTGCAGTTGCGGTAAAGATATCGGCTTGGGGCCGTATAAATCTCTTTTCTCCAGATGCACAGGTTGTAATAATCACTCTTCTTTCGCGATTGATCCCAGTTGGATACCGATGCAGGAATCTTGGACTCCAAACTTCTTGGCTTGTCCTCGTTGCGGGGGTTGGAATATCTATTTTGTGGAGAATAACAAGTATCATGTTGATTGCAAGTGTGGAGCGAGTTCTGTTATAGACGTGGATGTTGGATCATCCAGCAAAAGCTCGGGAGGAAAGAAGCGAAGTCGTTGGGACCAGCGTTAGTTCTTTTAGGTTATTGATTGTTTTTTTTTTTTTTTTGCCCCCTCTCCTGTCAACTTACGTTCGAAGCCTAGGGGTATAGGTTTATTTCATTTTCATGATTCTATGTTTTGCTTGATTCAAAGGATGATGCCACTCTCTGGTCGCTTTAATTTTTACGACTAATTTCAATTTTATTCTCTGGGAATTTTGTGCTGATACCTGTCGATGCCGAAAAAAGGTTATTGGGTTTTTCTGCTGATACCATGATTCATAAATGCTCCTCAATCCAAATATGCTATGATGAGCCAGAACGCAAGTTGGAAAAAATACTGAATCTATGTGCAATAGGATTCTTACAATCATTCACAGTATCAACTTCTTCAATTTCTTGAATAACTCGAATACAATCAGAACAGAAATTACATTAGGGCAATAAAAATAATCCGAACTTAATAGTGTAAAGAAATTCACAATTGTGCACAAGATTAATGCCCCAAGGTTTTTCATATCCTTGTCTCCTGGAAAATTACAAAGAGCGTATACACTACAAAAGCATCCTTCATGAGGCGAAGACTCAATGAGACTTCCACACTAGATGTTAGATTCACAACTGACAGTGATCACATGAAAAATTTCTAGATAAAATTCTCACATTAACGTAATAGAAGGTAAGAAATTGAAAATTTTAGAAATTTTGGGGTGTGTAAGTGCTGCTAAAAACAAGTGAGGGAATATAAGTTCAAGACAGGGTAAACTATAAGGCATTCAAGTGCTCCTAGTTAGACTTTTTTTAAAGAAATCCTCTTATATATTTCTCTCTTGTTCATTTATTTCGTGAAAACTTTAAAAAAAATTGCTTCATATATCAGTAGCAAACAATTGCAATTTAATTAATGTGACAAAATACTCTCTGACCAATTTAATTTTCAATTGGAAATTCATAATCGACCATGAAAGCTTTAAGAAAATAGTACTGGTTTTCTGCAGAACATAATATAGATGAAATTTTCTGTAATATTTCAATAGTTCTGGTATTTGCATCATCGTTGCAATAACTGCTGGAACTGGACTCCGGTCAGAAAGTCTACATAAATTTGGGCTACTGCTGACATTTGGTGCAGTTGTGGTAAACGCATTGGTTCAGGACCATACCGCTCTCTTCCATCCAGATGCACCTGCTGTAATAATCAATCTTCGATCGCGATGGATCCTAGTTGGATACCGATGTAGGAATCTTGGATTCCAGAATTCTTGGCTTGTCCAAGTTGCAGGGGTTGGAATTACTATTTCGTCGAAAATAACAAGTATCATGTTGATTGCAGCAGGTGTGCGACATGTTCCATTATATCTATAGATGTCGGATCCCCCAGCAAAAGCTCGGGAGGAAAGAAGCGAAGTTGTTGGGACCAGAGTCCTTAGCTTCGACACTTGTGTGTGTGCTCCCTAACTCGGAGGTAGTTTAGGAGGTGTTTTTATCCTGCCAATTCTGTTAAGTTTGAAGCGTAGGTCTATTGCATTGTCATATGATTTTATGTTTCGCTCGGTCGAAAGATAATGCAACTCTCTGGTTGTTTTCATATTTACAATGCATTTCGACTTCATTCTGTGGGAATTCTGCAATACCCGTTGATGCCAAAAGAGGATATCAGTTTCTTTTCCCGGATATCATGATTCATATATGCCATTCGGTTCTCATATGCCATTCAATATGAGGCAGAGCATAAGATAAAAAATGCTGAATCTATGCTGATAAATTTTTTACAATCACAGGAAAATACAGCTGAGACACGCACGTGTTTTCTATTACTTTTTCCACCATATCTCCTCCATATAAAACCCAGGGCATATGTTAAACCTAAGTGTAAAATCTAAAAAGGAAAGCACTGGGTTATATCCCTTTGTGAACTAGTTGTATTATAGAACAATACATCTATCTCATCAAGAACCAACATTCATCAAATTTAGGAACTCAATTATTGCTGGACATTTTCACATGAAGTCAAAATTTGAGCTGCATATTAGCTCTTGAATCAAGCAGTGAGTAATCCGAAAGTAGATGGTAAGTGTTCACATAGCTCATGGCTCATGCTTCAGTATGATATCGATGATCCCAATGGGGGACTTTGGCCGGTAGTGTTCATCAGTATCAACTTCTTCAATTTCCTGAATAGGAATTATATTGTGACAACATAAAAAACACGAAGTTAATAATGTAAAGAAAAATCGTAATTATGCACAAGATTAAGGCTCTAAGATTTTTCATATCCTTCTCATGAAAAATTACAAGATCATGTGCACAAGATTTAAGCAAGAAGACTCGATGAGGCTTCCCTTGTAGATAATAGATTCACAACTAAAAGTGATCATGGGTGCAATAATACTATCCCAAGAATCTATGTACCTTGTTTGCCTTGCCATATCAAACACGTCAGTTTAGGTTATGGTTCAAGATGGAGATAGATTAAACTACTCTATAGAAAGCTGAAGAGCGACCATGTACCTTGTTCCTTCTAGCAAGGCTAAACTTCATACGTCTGGCTTCTGAGCAAAGCCAACAGAAATTAACCCACTTACTATGTGGCCAGCCGTAGAGACCTTTAACTATGTCAAAAACTAATTTATTTATTATATTTTTTTATTAGGTGATCTGCAATAATTAATCAATGAAGGGGCCATTTTAAACTTACTCTCTGTCTTCTCCAAGGCTTTCTCCTCCTTTTGTTCTATTTCCTTCCTTTTCTCTTTACTTTTTTCTTAAAACTCTCCTTACCTACTTCATTTTCGACAATCTAAATCACAAAAAGAAGTTCAAACATGTGTGAACACGTGGGCAAGTAGGAGCTCCAAAGAGGTGCCCTGTGTATGTGGATAAAAATTATATTGATCTTCAAAACTATACAAGTCATTGCAGTTGCTACAGATACCTAAAGGACAAGCAGATGGAACTCACTAGATTAATAAAAAGGACAAGAATCAGGAAGCACATCGATCGATATAAATATAAATTTATATTAGTTTTTGACATGCGACTAGATAGGGATCCAAATGCAATCAGTTGATTACCTGGACGACATCCTCCCCCTTGATAACTCTTCCAAACACAATAATTTTGTCATTTAAGTCTGGAATTGGAGCAGTTGTGATAAAGAGCTCAAACCCTTTATTCTCCGATTTTGCCTTTGTAGTTCCAAGCATAAACGCCTCATGCTTTGAGCTAATATCAGACAAGACAGTTAATGCATACTGAAGAGCATAACAACTGGCAGGAATATATGTGAAATAACATAGTTCTAGCTTCCATTATGAAAAAATATAGAATGCTTTAAAATATGAAACTGACAATACAGGTACAAATATTAAACCTCTTAGCAAGTTCACTATGGGATTTTCCTTTCAGTGTCCAATCCTCTGCAGCCCCAAGTTCAGGGAAATCACCTCCTTGAATTACATAGTGTTTGATTACTCGATGGAAAGGCATTCCCTTGAAATGTCCTTTTTGACTGTCAAATGAAACATCCAGCAGAATAATAATGAATGAAGTGGACATGAAAGAAATGAAGAGAAGTGAACACTCCCACTTAAGCAAGACGCGTTCCGGTGAATATAAGTTGTTTGGTTATTTTTGCTTATATTAAGGCCCAAAGATGAATCTAATTCCTTATAGAAAAGTTGCTATCTTCATTCATCTTCTAAGATCTTTCTTAACCTAGGAGAAGTCCAAAAGCTTTCTTTCAGAAGAAAACATTTAAAGAAATTCAATGCTTACAGATTACATTTCATGAGAATAAGTTAAAATAAATTCTCACCACAAATCAAGAAACTTATCCACAACTTCAGGAGAAGAATCCTTATACAGCTCTGCCGTTACTGAACCTTTTGCAGTGTTCAAGATCTATTACAAAATTCCAACAATTAGAACTAATAAAGAATGGAAAGAAAATTACCTATTACCTATAGTATGTGTAAATACGTACACAGTAAAAAAAAAGTCTGCTGTGATGATGAAGTTCTTAGTAACAAATTTACCAAGGCCACTGGCCCTATGAAAGACAAAATGTGTATTTCCTGAATCCTGGCTAAATACATTGTTGTATTCGCTAAGAATTGGCAAACAAGCTAAAGAGCACTTGATAATAAGAAAATTAAAAGGACATCAAGGCATTGATTGTTTACACATGTCTTGTCTTCCTTAAATTATATATCAGACAAACCTATCATATGTTCAGATATTTACACATTGAAAAAATGTTTGATGTGATGGAGTCCTTTTACGGACAAACTAACAGCTACAGCCTCAGACTCTATGACAGATAAAAAAGGTGTGGCTAAATGTAAAGTTGTATACTTGTATTTGTCCAGAGGTTGGTAGATCGACCAAAAGAACCAGATATAACAAAGCAATGAAAATGACATTGAAGGCTGTATACACATCCTGTCTTTCTTAGACTACATCAAATAGATCAACGATTTAAACCTTAAAATGCGCAAGACTGGTCCACCATAAATGCTTAAAGTATGAAGAGGAATGTCAGTTTCTCCTTATACCACCCACTGCAGCCTGACTGGGAAAGGTCGGCATTACATAAAGCAGCAATGCAGATAAAATAACACAATAACATAATATTCAGATTTCACAATAAGCATGTTTATTAAAAAAAAAGTATATACTTACATCAAGCTCTCTAGTTTTGATAAAGTACAAATCATAAACAACAAAGAGGTGTACTATACATGCATCCGATACATCAGGATATGGGTAAGGTAGTCATTCGAGCATCTACTGTTGTCACCGGATATGGGTAAGACTCATCATTCAAGTGTCTACTGTTATCATTAGGACAGAAATTACCGCAACAGCAACTCATTATTACATGGGAGAATTACTTACAGCATAACTAGGAAGATCCTTCGCTTCTGCAAGGGCCTCAGTGTCCTTCAGGAAAGAAGAAGGAAAAAAAGACTAAGGGGCAACTCAAAATGATATCTTTAATGAAAACTACGACTAAGGTAACTGGACACAGTAATATAGGAAGTAAAACCAGACATAAACGAACGAATCTCACAGCGGTAGTGATCCTCCACACTGTATTACAGTGCAAAACCTAGGATGTAGGAAAGTGAAACAAGAAAATGAAGTGAAGTTAATGCTGAAAACCGTACATACCTCGAAGGTATTTGAGTAAAATTCAGGTTTGTCACTTGGCCTGAAAGGAAGTTGATTATGATCTTAGTCTCTAGGTGAAAGTGATGCTTACTGATATCGTCAAATAATGGTGATTTCACAACAACCAAAATAATTAATATACGTCACTAAAAAAAACAATAAGATAAGAACGAAATGTTTGCTACAAATCCAAGAAGATGCTAACCTTCGGTACCAATATCTATAGGTCGCATACAAGGAAAAGACAACCAAGAAAACTGTGAGGTTGCATGTAATGATAGTAGTCAGACTGATTCGTGTTGGGGCCTTCTTCTTTTTGCTCTGCACTAGCAGTGCTTGCGGCTTTATTCTCGCCATAAGCTGCTGCTTCTCACAAATGATGCTCTCCAATGCTGCATGAGTGCACAGAACAAATCATGGTCATATTAAAAAAATAAACATTCAAGTGAAACGAATGAGCAAGCGTGGAGGAAGCGTTTAACTTAACCAATTTGACATATAAATAACACAATTACGGTAGACAGAAAGATAATTAACTAAAAGATGTATCATAGGTAAGCAGCAAGCTCTATTTTTCTAATTTCCTCTCTTTTGAGATAATTTTTCCCATCATAACTGATTGCAGCAAATTAAGGATAAAATCGATTCATAGGAACCGTGAAAATTCAGCAAAAAAAAAACTGACCCCAATTTCCAGTCCCAACAACCGAATCAAACGAAACGAACACCAAATTGCCTAAATCATTCAAAAAAATCCTCAATTTAATTTTCATAAAACATCAAAATCGAAGTTTGAAAGCGAAACGAACCCTTTTTCTTCTTCTAGTTCGTCGCCAAGTTTGACCCCGTCCACGTCGTCGCCGCCTTCTTCTTCCTCCGCCGCTGACGCCCTCTCCGCTCGTTATCAGGCGGTCAACGTATCAAAGAAGAAAACTTTGCCGCTGGAATTTTTGAGGAGAGATTTGAATCGAGAGAGTGAAGGAGACAAAAGAGCGGAAGCAGGCTGCGTTGTATTTACGGTGATGCGGGGCAGGTAACTTTACGGGGCGGTCAGGGTAAGGAAATGGGCCAGCGCCTTTGTTGGTGTGAAATCTTAATCAAAGGCCCGGAGCCCAAAAGTTAGGATTAATTATGGCGTTTGGTGGCGTTAGGTTCTTTTTGATTGGGTCTTTGCATGTGCAATCATGGCTCTTTTGGTACCCTTTGGCCCTTGGGTGTATTAATCGTAAGTTATCTTTATTTTAATTATGATGATTGCATTGCAATTAAACGTACGAATGATACTTTCATGAGATCTAGACACTTGGTATGAACTTCTATAACTTGTTCAATAAGAGCATTAAAAATAATTTAGTTCTTTTTCTTAAGGATGTTTCTTTCCTCCTCCATCCTTGAGCCTTGACTAGTCTTTTTTCCTCCATATGTCCTAAACCCATCTCTCATTATCAAACATAAATAAATAAACAAAGATATCTATGTGCTTGTAAATAACATTATCCTATGACATATGCTCTTGTATTTGATGGGTTGCTACGAAATGGAAAAAATCATGAAGAAATTCATTTGTTTAAAACCATCATGATTTGACACTCCCAAACACAATATTTTAGATGCCGACATCTCAATATGAGCCTTGTTATGCAAGGGACAGCAACTCCTAATGCAATTTAACTATTAGTGACTAGGAAATCTTGAAGTTGAAGAATTAAAATGAGACCCCACATGCATTAAAGTTAAATGAGTACAACCAACGAGTGTGGAATAAGACATTAATCAATTATAGACATTTTTGTCAAAAAGTAGGAGGCAAAGAGATAATAAGTGAGATGCTGAAAGCTTAACTAACACTTGTCAGTGATATTCTGCCTTAAATTCTCATAAAAAAAAAACATGCATTGCAAAAGGTTGAAAGTATTTGTGCCTTTTTATTCGAAATGCGCCCATGCTCTGTTCGTCAAGTCTTCAGCAAGTCCTAGCATTTTCTGAAAAAATTTCAAAAAATAAATTTGACAATAAAAAGAAAATGTTTTGCTGTGTTATGTACATTTGCACTTACGTTATTCTTTTTCTTCCTTTAGCAAGCTCTGCCTCATCTTTTCCACAAAATAGCATTGAAGAAGTGATTCCATCCGCTTTTTCAAGATCGAAGAGGTATCATTTTCAGCACCACAAAATTCAGTAGTAAGATATTAAGTGTTAAGAATGAAAATTGGGGTAAATTTTTGAGTGACACATTGGCTAGAGCCACGATACATAATCTCTAAAGTGAAAAGTATCCCAACAAAGACGCAAGAAATAAATTCTTGTGGTAAATTCATTTGTTCTGAAACTATGCAAATCTTGTCATCAACCTAAAAAAGTTCATTAAGCAGATATATACGATGAACAATTATTATTGGGAAATTAATATGAAAATTGACAGGTCATATGATTACAAGCCAAGCAAAGTGACAAGTAACCACTATTATCGGCCAATTAATACAAAACTATAAAAATGATGATTCTGCAATCTCTAATAAGACAGACTATTATGTTTGGTGGGTGCCAGAGTCATCAGCCATCTAAACACACGTTTTCTAATCTTAGAAGAAAAAGGACTATTAAGGCGAGCAAACCATTGATTGGTCACTTAATCACCGATTAGCACAAGGAAAACACAACCCACAAAAAAAAAAAAAAAAAGGATATCGAATTGGCTGAACTCTTCAACATTTTTTTAATGCCAAACTTCCATTTACAACAGAGTTCATAATAAGCTAGTTTTCCTCAAAAAGAAGTCTAAAAAGCTAAGTAAAAAAGCAGGAAATAAGGGGAAATGCATAGAGGAGAGCATCTTTTCTATGTAATGTAGACTCCATCATCTTTGCTCCTCGATTCCTCCTTTTCTGCCAAATGGCTCTGCAAACAAAAACCATTGTTCAGTTACTAGTTGAAAGTGAGTAAACAAAATTTATCAAGACTACTCTGAAACTGCTGGCAATTGAAGAAAAGCTAAAATACACATAGGTAGGTAGAAAAGCAAAAGGGATCACAGAGGAGCAAGAAACACGTGATACAAAATTCTAAAACAAAATAACCAGAAGCATGAATGCTGACATTCAACTTATATCATTACAAAAGAATTATTAATTAATAAAGTAACAGGCATTCAAAGTTTCAAATTTAATAAACCCATCACCTTCATTGCATTTATAAGAAGGAAGTGGACATTCAGAAAAAGAATGCAAACATTCAGAGAAGTCATAAAAAGAAAGAATACCCATAAACACAGTTCAATAAAAAAATCAAATGTAACCCATCAAAATCCAATGTTTTTTAACTCACCTCCAACCTCATCCAAAACCCCATAATCGTTACACTCCGGCGGCGTCTCAAACAAACTCATCGACAACTGTTTATGAGCAAGCCCAATATCAAACATAATCACTCCAGACTCAGGATTCATATTAAAAATCCCCTTGACAGGCAACCAAACGAAGAGCTCCTCCTGCTTAAACCCATCAACTCCTTTCAGTACTCCATAGCTCAAGTTTCCAGTCACCACCCGGTCAAAATAAGTGAGGCTGTCGTATTTGGCATAGCAGGGTTTTTCGAGGTGGGCTTCGAGGAGAGAGGTCGAGGGGTCGAAGGTGAAGTTGGTTATGGATTTGGGGAGGAGACCAGGTGGGAGGTTGTGGGCTTTGAGGAGGTCATGGATTGGGTCGCCGCTGGTCAGGAAAGGGAGGAGGAGAAGGAAACAAGAGAGAGAAAGGAACTCCATGAGAGAGAGAGAGAGAGAGAGAGAGAGAGAGAGAGAGAGAGAGAGAGGTTTAAGGAGGGGTTTGAGAGAGAGAGAGAGAGAGAGATTGCTGGAGAAAAGTTCTGCTAAAAAAGGGATTTTTTTAAAGGTGGGGGCTACATAGACTAATGGAAAAGTTTGGAACGACCAAAGTACCCTTTTGCAAAGTATTGGAAACAGGAAAAAAATGGAAAGTAATTGGGCAGGTAATGGTGTGATTATTATGGAGCAATCCAATTATTCAAATGAATTTGTACCTAACGTATTTCCTTCTTTTTCTGTAAAAGGAGATTTTTATTATATAGAAAATAATGGTTGTCCATAAGAACATAGATAACCACAAATGAAACCTGAAAACAATTAAAGCTTCCATTTGAATGAAGAAGCTTTGGTTTAAAATTTTAGTTTGAAGGTGACATGAAGAATATGAAGTGTAATTTTGAACATTCAACAATTATGATTCAAAATAGTTGTTACTTTTCTTATGAGCATTGGTTCTATTAATTCTTGAGAGTTACTTGTTGTGAAAAAGAAAAAAAATGTCAAGTGTCAACTAATGTCTTCACAATAAATAAAAGGGCGATTTTGTCACTTTAGATACCTAACATGGAGATATTACAGTTACTAAATTGAGAAGCACAAAACAGAATTAGTGTTGAGACTTGTAATTTGGCTTTTTCTTTTTTGGCATGAAGAGGTGAGAGAGACTAGCCAACTAAAGGGAATAGAATTTTGGCAAGGACTGGAAGACAGAAGCCAGAGTGGTCCACTAGAAACAAATAGGGTGGAAATTTCAAAGCTTTAATTTGTTCAACCAAGGAGCTCCCCCAATCATTCATTCTGAACTCTCTGTGGTTATGCAGAATAATAACTTAATTAAAGTTAAATACATCTTTGCCCTCACCTATTCAACCATCTACAACTACTATTAATCAAACGTTCCCATTAACACTTATACCCTGTTTGGATGGAGGTAAATGGATGGAAGGGAATGTAAAATTTCAATTTTACTTCGTTTGGGAGTTTTTTTGG